>BQNB010012423.1:0-60000 GCA_026074375.1 Tanacetum coccineum
CGGATCCCCAAAATGCGGTACACACTACGGTACCACCAGTACACACTACGGTACCACCAGTACACACTACAAGTACTTAAAAATGAAAACTAGTAAATATTGTCTACATTCAAAGGTAACCGCATCAGATGGCACCGCCAACTCTTTTACGAATCCTGAGCTTTTTTCCTTTTTACGACTGCATCCCTTATGAGATTCTGCTTTACACCACTTAAGGTTATTATAATCGCAAAAATGAAGATAATAAATACTTTATTTATTATCTTCATTTTTGCGATTATAATAACCTTAAGTGGTGTGTTTGGGTTTGCAACACGGATTGATTCAATGGAGGGAAAATAATTAACTTTTGTTAATATGGAAAACGTCACATGAACGAATAGGTCCTGCTGAGATTTTTATAAATTGCTACGCTTAGTAAATTTTTACAAATCTACTTTATTTATTATCTTGAAATGTCTTAAGAGATATTAAATCGTGAAGACCCGATAATCAAATGTAAGCTATAATTTTAGAGATTTTATCAATCTAGTCCACAACTTTAAAACGGGCGTTTATTTTCATAAAGGAACTTTCTACTAAATCATTTGGGGATATCCGGGCGCATGTCGAATAATTTAGTTTTATTTATTTTTATCATCTTTCTTATATAATACTTGGAAAGTATTATATAATTAGACCATTTTATTTTTAATTGTCACCTTTTAGATATAGCACATGGCGTGTATTATATACGCTTCGAGTTATTCTTTTGGTTGTGTATCTTGTTATATAATTTACGGTATGAATTATATACTTGGTCATTTTTCATTATGTAATATATACGGAATATGTTACACACCTTGCGTTTACTTTTTGATTTATTTATTTAACCAACCACCAAGCTATTACAACATTAAATCTAAATCTTTTATCAACGTGTCGCGTTGATCTAATCATCTATCGGAAAACCCAAATACACTATCCTAGGCTAGTGGGTCATAGCCACTAAGATAAACCGCAACTTCTTGGTCGAGCCGTTCTGGTTTTCCGTGTTGTGCTTGGAAATGTGCATTCCTTTTACTTTTTTCCTGCAATCGTTTCTACATATCGAGGGTGAGGGGTTTATAGCCCCTCTTTCACTTGTTTTACATTACTTTACAAATCTTGGGGGAGAATACATTCTCATTACAACTTGTTTACATATTCATTTACAATCTCTTTTACATACTCTTTTACATACTTGTTTACATACTTGATTTTGTTATTTGTTTACATACTTATTTACATATCTCGTGATTAGATACAATGGTTATTTCTTCATTGGACACAAGTGTTTTCGGTTATCATCTCTTGTTTATGTGTTGCCTAAGTAGCAATTAGACCACTCTCTTGCCCGAACTATCATGAATCCTCAATTGCTTGACCGACTGTACTTGTTAAGTAATCGTGAATGTTATAAATAGATCTATTGGGACTAATTATCCATATCCATGTGAGTAGCACTCACTACCCACGGGGCTCCCGATAAACGGATATATACCATGTAAAATCTCATTGGGTGTCTTGGTCAGACACCGGTAGGGCAGAATACACTTGGCATATTATATGCTACACAAATTAGCTTCGGTGTCATGAGCTTAGCGCAACAGTAGATACATTTTATGTGATACTGTATCTGTTATAGTAGTCCCATAAATTTTGGAAATCTTGTGGTCTACACTAATTTGTTGAACATTACTGGTTACTAAACATTTTTCATTATATTGTGGTGAAGCAGTAGACACTATACTTTTTCGGTTCTACATTTACACTTACATTTTTGGCGACTATTATAAGGATTGAACTGGTCATGTATACTTTATAAATCTTTTGATTTCAACGTTTATACTTACAAAAATCTATGAACTCACCAACTTTATGTTGACACTTTTAAGCATGTTTTTCTCAGGTGAATTAGATGCCTGGCTTACTTGATGTGCATTGGAGTCTAAATTGACAAGATTTTATTCATGGATTTCTACTTACATACAAATGATCAAATCTCGTTGTATTGCTTACAAGCTTTTTATTGTGATGCAATTATGGGACAAATGTTATATCAATTTCAAGAAAATCAACGAGATTACTTTTCAAATGACACATTTAGAGGTCGTTCTCTTGTATCTTGTGTTGTTGTATTATGAAGTAACGCCCCCGAACATATTTCTGCTGCGACACATTTTTGGGGGTGTTACAGATTGGTATCAGAGCACTGGTTATTGAGAACTAGGTTGCATATTTTACCCTAGACTATAACCGTTTTCACAAACATTGCATCACATCAAACATTTTCAAAGTGCATACACACTATTTGCTTACTTGCTTACATTACTTGTTACATTAAGTGCTTACATGACATACATATATATAATATATATGCTTGCATCCCTTTTGATGCAATCCCTTTTGCGTATATCTACGTTTATTTTATATAAATTTTATCTATAAAATACCATAACATTTCTTAAGACATTGTGAGCTACACAATGGTCTCATTTTACTTCTTAGACATTGTGAGTTGCACAATGGTCTCACTTCGTTCTCAGACATTGTAAGTTAAACAAAGGTCGCAATTTTTTTAATAAGTTTTGAATAACAATAGCGTAGTTACAAACACGAAAGCCATCAATAATTTTGTTTTACATGAATAGTATGAATCTCAGTATTACAAGTCTTGTATGGGCGGGACTTGTAAAACGAGAATTAATATGATAATTGCTATGTTGACTCGTTTATAAAGACCGCTATCTTATTTACTTTAACCGAGTACTCATTAACTATTTTGAACACTATGTCGATTTCCCCTGATTGTTTTACTCTCCGTCTCCGAAGACGAGTTTTAAACACTCGTCCCATACTCATTAGAGCACATACATCGTCATGTCATCCACCACCTTGAAAGTTATGTGAGTACGCGTATTGCATCAAAAATTATTAAGTAGGATGATTTATAATCTCTTTATTTGAAAGGATTGGGACGCCTTGTGAGAATTCATAATTTTAGGTAATTAAATTATTATGTTTTCTTCCTATTTTTACTTTTAAGTAAAATATTTTTTTTACTTTCACCTGATTCGGCAAATTTCGTGCTCTTAGTTAAGTTGAGTCGTGCTTGAAAAAAAAAATTATTGCGTCTACGTGCTTATAGTAGTTTGATATTTCCATTGTTCACCCCTAAGAATTTTGTCTATTTCATTTGTTCATTTTAGTTTTACTTTGTGTTTCCGTCGAACTTTGTTAAACCTCACGTTGTTACTTAAGCCTTCACTTTCTATCTAATCAACACTTAACAAAAAAAAAAAAAATTTTTTTTACCCTATAACCTCCCCATGACCGGCCCCTATACTACACACACACTCAACTTATTTTTTTTTCATTTCCCACAAAAATAATCATCACTCTCTTACATGCAAATCTCAACAAAATAAAACCATCCAAATCCCTTCTCCCTCCCCCTTTGGCTGCCGAAATTCACCACCATCACCACCACACCTACACTTTTATACTACTCATTTTATTAATCACAACATGTTACTAATGATCCTTGCAAAGTTTGGTCAAGATTGGAGTTGATTTGAAGGTGTTTTGGGTCCTTTTTGCAAGACTTTTGTTAGGGTTCATTTGCATCAAGAAGATAACATTATTTGGTTTAACTAGAAGATTTGTGTTGAAGGTTTTGAGGGTTTAATAGGGTTTAATCTCAGCCCCTAAGTCTAAGGGGTTCTTGTGTTTAGTTTGTGTGTCAATCATCTTCTCAAGTAAGTTTAATCCATAAATCTTTGATTTTTATTTTTATATTTTTTTATTTGGTCCATGCAAGAGTATATTAATTTCTGGAAATATTGAGTATTTTGTGTAAGTTAATATGTTAATGTATCATGTATGGCATTGTATAGAATTTGGGGGTGTTTGGATTGAGGTTTGAATGGATTTTTGATAAGTTTATATGAGTAGTTTTAGGACAGCAGGTTGTGGCTGTGATTACGAAATATTTTTGGTCATAGCATACCTGGAAAATTTGATTTAATGATAGCCTTAGGTCTTAAGTGTATGTGGCAATTGGATGGAAAATCATCTCCTCCGGATGAGTGAGATACGGCCGTTTTACTAAAATGTGTCAAATCAGACCTAGCTGTAGAAATTGGGGCATAAGTCAAGGTTTTTGTACTAAACTTTTGTAAAATAATTATGTTCTCAGTAGGGGACTCATATTAGAGTCATCTCCAATTGGTTTCACTTAAAAAGCTCTTGTAGTTTTCAAATGGCGTCCGTTTCCGTAAGCTACAAAATGTGTCACTCCTTGTTCGGGACTGTTTTCAAGTGTTGTATAAAATTTAGTGTATAGAAAAACTTTTGACTTGGGAAGTTCTGGAAAATCCAATAATTGTCTAGATATGTGTCTTAGGTGCTTGTAGCCGTTTGGATGGAGTGTTATCTATTCCGGATGATTGAGATATGGGTATTTTACTAAAACGGGTCGTTTTGTGCATACGAAATTTGAAACCTTCATAAGTCCAAAATTTTCTATACTAACATCCAAATTAGTAAAACTGTAGCTTCTAGGTATTGAGTCAACTTAAATTTTGCCGCCTATTTCATCCTCATTGGAATTACCGATTAGGAGATATGATAAAAATGGTAAAGGCGTAAAATTCAGAAAATAGCCTACACTTGTAGTAAGGGGTAAATTAGTAATTTCACATGGGTTCTGGAAAGTTTGGACAGCGGGGCCCACATTTCTGGAAAAATAGACTTTTAATGCCACTTGTACGCGAAAACCTCATGTTTATATCTATTACGGATTATAAATGACACGCTTTCAAAGAGGAGTAAAATTTCAGAATTTTGTAAATAAAAGGTTTAGATCGACGTAAAATCTAAAGTGAGCACTTGTAAGTGAATTTAGTTAAAAATTAAACTAGAAACACATCTTGGGGATGATGTTAGTTCAGATGTGAACTTGGGTTTTTGAGTGGTTTGGACCCATATAAGTTAGGACACAATGCCATACTTGTTTCGTTAAAAAAAACAAAAATGTTTTATCCAAACTCCTTTCAATTTCAATTCAATGGTGTGAGTATTTGTCGGTTAAATTTTCTAAGTCGCGTCTTTTATTTTAGGTTGCTCGTAGGGTATCCGATTACTTCAGCTCTTATCTTGTTATTTTTGCCGAATCGCTTAAAGGTGAGTTCATAGCCCTCTTTTAATACTTACTTGTTTTCTCAAAACTTCGAGGGGAGATTTCATGCTACATTTTTAACTTTTGAACGCAAGTGCTTTGAATTGTATGCTATCCTGATTATTGCCTGATATTAATGCCTAAGTCCCTTACCTGCTACTTAAGTCCCCTGTTGATCATGAACCGTCAGTTGCTATTGTAGTGAGCGCGAATGTTGTGGATAGATCTATCGGGACTGACAATCCCCGTCTACTTTTCCGGACTTTATGGTTTTTAGATAACCATGTGACGCATTTAACATTTGAGGTATCCTTGGGGTTATAGCAGTATACCCTACTTTTATTGGGGCAAACATCTTGTTAAGGTGTCGGTGTCATGAGCTTAGAGCATTAATAATTACTTCGACATGAATGTGTTTCATTGTCACCATTTATTTAAATCTTGCGTTCATTCATTTTATTTATATAAACCTATGGATTCACTCAACAATTTGTTGACTTTTTAGCATGTTTAAATCTCAGGTCCAAAGGTGTGATTTTCTGGATGGGAGCCGCGTGGAGATGCTGAAGATGGATTCTGTGTTTTCTTTATTCGATGCTAAATTATTAAACTTATTTTAAATAACCCGTTGTTACTTTTGGAACTATGTGTTGGAACTACTCTGGTAGACTTTTATGTCATGTTGTAAACTTTTGGGACCAATGTTGCAAACTCTGATCTTTATGAAGCATCGAATGAACTTTATTTTAAAACGCCCCTTTTAAGGTCGTTTCCTATTACCTGATTGTTGTGCTATGACGTTGCACCCCAAATGTTAGCGTCCCGTTCTTGTTGTCAGATTTGGGGTGTGACAAAATCAAACTAAATGGAAATTTCCAACGAGATCTAACTCTAATACTAAATGATTAACGATAAAAGGAATACGAAAGTATTGGATCCTTAAAAGTTATCAAAATGCGCCATAAGAACTTTGATATAGCACCAATTAAATGGATTCTGATGATGGCAGATTCTCAAGCCTGCAATCTTGGAAACGCGACAACTAAAGGCCATACAATAACTTGCTAAGTCTTGAAATTATGAACTTATTTATACACAAGGAGGTGATGATGAATTGATGATAACAACATTTGATACTTTTACGATCCTAACTTAACAACTTTGAGATCTTGATCCAAATTATATTATACTCATTTCCCGGCTGAACACTGTCGTTTTGACAGTGGGCCACATGGTTTTCATTTGGGCACCCACTTTGGACCGGTCCACCTGTTTTTTTTTTAAAAAAAACTTTTGGCACAAAATAGGGGGGGAATAATATAAAAGTACCGATTTATTCAGATAAAAAAATACTCGCGAAGACATCTTCGATACCTAATAACTTTAAAATAATCGACAAGGTCACAAACGTACAACTCTAGATTGCATTAAACGGTGACATAGCCCATATAAAAAAAACAACAAACTATTAAACATGAGACCGGAAAAAAAATTCGCAAAAAAAATAATAAATAAAAAAATTTAACGCTCCGCAACGACGCGCGGGACATAAACTCATATAAGGAAAAAAACAAACTATTAAACATGATACTGAAAAAATAAACCTGCACTATTAAACATGACACCGAAAAAATAAACTCGCACAAAATACAATAAAAAAGCCCCGCATTAACCCGCGATTATCATTTAAAGCACACGTAATCTCATAAAATTATATTAAAAAAAACCATATGGCAAAAAAAGGAAAAAAAAACCTTTAAACATGAGGCCTAACACATAAGCGGATATAAGAAAAAAAACAAACTATTAAACATGAGACCAAAAAAATAAATCTGCACAAAATCCAAAAAAATAAATAAATAAAAAATAATGCCCCGCAACCACGCGTGAAAAATTATCCCCCCGCAGCAACGCGCGAGTAATCTGCTTGTATGATATATTCTTTAAAGTAATTTCGGTGCAATTGACTTTATATTACTGTTGAAAATGATTTTTTTGGAATTCTTTGGGATTTTGGTTTAAGATGTGTGCATGTAAATAATTCTTGTCCGTAGGTAGTTACTCACTAGAATATTACAAGACTATTTATTCAAGGTATAGCACAAGGCCTTCAAATTTTAAAGGCTTTAATATACAGGTGATTATACGTAATTATGTATTAAAGGCTCAAAAATTTACTTCAAACATCAAATGTTAAGAAGAGAGAGGGGGTACGTTGGCTGGTAAGATGGCGTCATCTTACCAGCGAGACAATTCTGGCGCCGACGATATCGTTGTTGGCGTTATTGGCATTCGCGTCGTGATGACCCGCTTACGCCGTAGCCTTTTTTTTTTGTGTTTTGTGGGTTTGTTTCTTTTTTTGTTTGTGTTTGTGTTTGTGATGTGTTTATGATTTTTTTTTGTTTTTTTTTTGTTTTGCAGGTTTAGAGGAAGAAAACGCTGAGGAAGAAGACAACATGGGGGTGCTTTATTTTATTTTATTTATTTATTTATTTTTAATGTTTTTAGCATTAAAAACTTTATTTTTTCAAAATTTTACTCTTTAAAAATCTTATAAATGACACCTTATTCTACCATATTTTACACACTCATCCACTATAATTTATAGTACATTATTTTCGTACTATGTTTTTTTATTTTTGTGTGATGTCTTTTTTTTAAATGTAATGCATTTAATAAAAAAAAACTTATTTAAATTTAATTGTGTATTTCTTATTTTATATAAATGAAAATAAATAATTAAAAAAATAATCTCACGGCAACACATTTTGGGCTATGGCTTGAAGTTAACGAGGGAGCCACACAAATGTGATGCCATAGCATTTTTGGTGACGTGTCAGCATTTTTTGAGCTATGCCTTTCAAGTCATGGCTCAACCGTACCCAGTGCTCTAACAGTATATATAAAATAATATTTTAAAAACTTGTTCACCCCCCCCCCCCTCCTCTTTTTATTAGCATTAACATTGACTTTTTTTATTTAAAAAAAACACGTTAATTTCAGCTTTAAATATCGTAAGTGCATAACCATTTCTTCGAGCTCCGGTCATGATATGGTTCATTATCTCAACATTCTGTGCATCCATTTGATTAAGCACGTTATGTAAACTATGTATACAATGTAGATAAGTAGTGTAATTGCATAGTTTTTCCAGCTCATAGAGTTGAGATGGAAACTGAATACATTTGAATTAAGAGCATCTTTAGTGGTACGTTTGAAAAAGGTTTAAGAATACCTTATACATGGGTAATGCATATATTCAAGCCAAATGTTAAATATGACTTACGTAACAATAATTATGTGTATGATGAAAATAAGTTAAAGATTTAAACAAAACACTATTACCAGTAAAAAAAGGATTAATAACAACTTTAAAAATTTGTCATATTTGCATTGGCGATTATTTTACAGACTAGATAAAGGTTCAAGACATATTACTTGCAAACTATGACCATTAAATAACAGATAAAACTACGTGAGAAACTCATTGCCTTAAGCTGGATGGTAAAAGGCTGACAAACTCATTGCCTTAAGCTAGGGGGTGTTTACTTTTCTCTTGTTGCCTCTTAATTGGGATGAAAGTGAGCCCGGAGTCCTTATTCCATCTTAGTTGATAGACACATAAATACCTCCCTCTCCCAATTAAGAAGCACATTAAAAGGTATTAACAAAACCACTTAATTTAGTAAACAAGCCCTTACTCACCTAATAGAACCAAACTCACCTCATGTCATACTCAAAAAGTGAAGTTACTTTAGGAGGTGGGGAAGAAACTCGCGTGTGAGTTCTAACTCATCTTGGTGAGTTTCACACTTTACCGTCCAGCCTCATCTAATCCATGGAGACTCCTCATTGTCATCCTATGCATTAGGATAGCATAAAATAACAGACTATTTAGTCCCATTGATATGAAAAGGCACTAGCCCAAACTTTTTTATGATCTGATTTACTGTTTTATTTACATTTATTTACCCTTGGTATTTTTCAAATGATTTTGTACTTGTTTATGTAATCAAGAATTAAATAGAAGAGTTGTTAGAAAAAGATATGACATTGATGAAATGACTTGTCATTGTAGGCAATCTTTTGGTTTGGTTGATAATGAATGTTAGGGAGGGTAGACTTTTTTATATTATTTTCCTAAATTCGATTTTGATTTTACTTACCAAACTTCAAAGTCTAAATGTACTAAAATTGCAAATTATCATATATAGCCTGTCTATCTACATGATTTTCAAACAACTCCAACGTAGTACGTAGTAGTTGTTATGTATAGTATCTAGTATCTACGACAACCCTAAAGTATAAATTTCCTAGCTCAACATGCAAACAAAAAATTGACTTTTTTTAAAAAGAAAAAAAAACAACATTTAACTTATAGCCTTTACAAATGTAATGAGTCAAACATGCAGGCATGTTAATATATAAACTGGAAAATTTATTAACCAGTAAAATAACCCATTACTAAGATTAAAAAAAATGAAAAGTAAATGTGGAACGGATATCTAAGACCTGTATTATACAGTATACTGTATTTTTCTTCAAAACGGTTGTGAAGCAGATGTACGGTGGAAAGCAAAAAGAAAGTGATTAAATTTTGCTCACATTATTGGAGTGTGGTGATCAAGGGATTATATTCAATAATTTCTGATATCCGTTTTGTTAAATGTGTCATTTATGGATTTGTCTTCTCACTTCTGAAAAAGATCTTCATTGAAAAAGTTTGGTGTTTAATTATTTTGTTAAATTGGTTTTTCTAATACGTGCCTCAGGGCAAATGATAAGGTGTGGATCAGAGCTTATGTGTCACAGCTTGATTGATCAGCAGGTGATTATGAAGTCTGATGATGATTAATAATAATACCTACTGACCAATCAGACTGTAACACATAAGCTCTGGTCCCCACCTTATCATGCGCCACTAAGTCAAATATTAGAAAACCCTTGTTAAATTTATAAATGTATCGATCCGCATGCATTCACAGTTTAAATTTTAAAGAGTCGCTAGATGGCTTAGTTGTGTTTGGTTTAGGCTGCTTGTTTTTTAAGTGGAAAATGTTACGTAGTACTGTATTACTTATTTTCCTAACAGCTTCTTCTAAACTGGTTTTTGCGTTTTTGGTAAATGAGAGGTGATTTGCACACTTTTATAATTGATTTGCACACTTAAAAAAGTATTGTGTTTTGACATTGATACCCTTGTAGCGATGAACATGGGTATAAGTGATCTAATAGTATATGTGTCAAGACAAAATACTTTTTAGTGTGTAAATCAATTAGTAGAGTAATCACCGTCGTTAATAAATGGCTAAAAAAAATTCTATTTTTTAAAATAGGACTGATTTAGTTTTTAAGTAAGTACGTTACTCAACCATAATTTTTCATGCATGCTCAATTTCTAATAAATCTAGATAACCGTTTGTTCTGGTATAAATAACAAATATTTGTTCTTTTCGTGTGAGAGAGCCAAATTAGAGTTTTTTTTAAAGCAATCCGGGTACTTATTGAGTCTTGCCAATTAGTTTTGAGTAGCTTTATCGAGATCATATGCCAATAGTGCAAAAAAAATAGTTAAGTGAATATTGTGCATGTTCTAATCTTAATCTGATGACTACTTGTTTCATATTCAATTTGAGCAGCTGACCCCACCGCGGAAGTAGAGATACCCAGATTAATAACGGGTCGGATTCTTGCATTGAAGAGATAGGCAGACAAGAATATTTGGCTTAAGTAGTCGAAATTACGTTAGTAAGAACATAAGTTAAAACATTTCCTAATTTGATCTCAATTATTGGTAAAACAGGCGTATATTTGCATTAAAGACATTTCTTCATTAAATAACTTAAACATCAACATCGTTTATCCTTTTTGAATTTTAAGTTTAAATTCCAGTATCTATATACATTGCTCTCGCACTATCTAGACTAGACTAGTGGTAATGGTTAAGCCTCTTCGCCTCCAAACCTTCAACATAACCTAGTCGCAGATGCGATCGACTTGGGCTTGTTGTCCTCTTGGGACGCGTCGAAGCATTAGGTAGGTAATGGGGTGGGACTCGATCGGTGATGTGCCACATAATCTGAAGACTCGTCGGTGGTATGACATTACCACTAGTCTTAAAATAACTATCTGATCGAATGAAATTCGTTAGATGTTTTTTTTTCTTTCATATAACGTGACAATGTTTTTTCAAAAATGATTGAACAAAGAAAAGAAACAAATAAACGAAAATGTGGAAAAGATGGAGGTGGGGAGATGGGATTTAGTGTCCCCGAGTTGATTATTTAATATTTCCTACCATGCTGACAACAGAGATATTAGCCAGCTTTATACATTAAAATCCAAACTTACTTACCCATCACATCTACTTTTTTCTTTTCTTTTCTTAATCCAATTTTTACTGTAATATCTACGTAATTTTTAATCTTGCGAGGTACTCGTATGGTTTATCGTTTTATTCTTTACACCGCATACTTGAGCCTTTATTATGTGGAAAGTGTTGAATTTTGGGCGTGTGTGAATGCTACTGTAATAGTTAAAAAATACTGAATATATTAGCTGAATTATGTAGGCACCAAAATCACTAACGTACGTATCGTCTTCAATTATTACAACCTCATGGCTGTTATCTCTGTGGCTTTCGGCCAAACTCAAAAATATTCTTGAAAGCGTTTTTTACGTTTCGCGGTGGCACATATGGTCTTTTCGGAACAAACTTCTCTTTGAGTCCAAGAAACCACTTAAGGCAGACAATTTTTGATGAAATAGTTTCTAGGTCGTACTATTGGTGTAGATATCGTTGTAAAGCCTCGTTTAGTTGGAACGATTGGCTCAAAAACCCTTATCTTGTCTCTTTGTAATTCTAGCTCCTTACTAGTTTTTGTTTGAATAAATTGCCGTTCAAAAAAAAATTATTACAACCTCATATTCGGATTTTCTTTCTCAATCACGTATATATCACATGTTATAAGTGACGGCTTTGTCATTGTCACAAACTATTGTTTTCATCTTTCTTTTTTAACTATGATTTTCGATCATTTGACCGACTAATCCACAAAGTTTAACTCGCCTAATACAGACTCACACAAAATAAAGCCCTTCATTTTTAAAAGGTTGACGTGACCACCTCAAAACTATTATTATCTTCAACAACATAGTTATTTCACACATTTACACAATGAAAAAGTAACTAAAAGAGAGAGTAAACAAAGAGCTACCGAGCTTGGCGTTCTGGCCACTTTCACCCCACTCCATCGCTTTGACAAGTCCGACGCCAACCTCTTATGATTCCTCAAAGTTGATTCCATTGCAGCTGCTAGAGGCGGAAGGTATGCACGTGCATACCTTTTCTAAGCATCATACATCATTAATTTTTTTCTTCTTATACGTTTCTATATTATATATATACTATATAATTAATTACCAGGATGCCCACTCGCAAAGCACCGGGTCGACCCGACCCGGAAACCACCCTCACACAACCCGTCCGTTTACCCGACCCGGAAACCGCCTGCCCGACCCGAAAAACCACACGCAACTCGCTGGTATTTACGAAACATCCCCTCGCACTATGTGTCAATTTACGAAAACTACCCTCACTTTAAAAAAAATTACAAAATACCTCTCCCCCCACTAACGACTGTTAAGTAACGACCGCTAGTTTATTTTTTTTAATAATTTATGAAGATAGTTCTTGAGGTCGGTCGATACGTAACGAACGTTAAGTAACGACTGTTAATAACGACCGTTATCTTATTATTTTTTTAGCAATTTACATTAATAGTCCTTAGGGTTATCGGTCAGTTGCAGTTTTAGTCCATCGCGTTCCGCGACGGAGCGCGGGTAACCTACCTCGTTTAAACAAAGTGCATACTCTTTATACCCTTTAACACATTTGGCTCCTTTTAGGGCAATAGGGCTAAATGACGAGAAAGTGCTGGTCTCGAAATTTTGGTAAACACAATCACGTTTAAGAAATTGAAAACAAATTTTACACAAGACTCATTTGACAAGTAATAACATAATTTGTACTTTTTAATGATTCTAAATTTTATTAGAAATAAATCAAAGATCTACAAGGTATAAATGCGGATTTTGAATGACAAATAAAACTCTTCTTTTAAGTGAATCATAAGCATGCTAGTTGG
Source organism: Tanacetum coccineum (assembly GCA_026074375.1). Lineage (NCBI taxonomy): Eukaryota > Viridiplantae > Streptophyta > Magnoliopsida > Asterales > Asteraceae > Tanacetum > Tanacetum coccineum. Next base: position 13,348 of record BQNB010012423.1, read on the forward strand.
CATATGATACAAGGAGAAAAGGACCCTATCATTATAATACTTTGTATTATTTTTCTGTTTAGAATCTCTGCCTATCTCTATTACAAACATTTTCTTATACACTTGGGGATACAGGGATAACATGTGAGGGTTGTTGAGACGTGTCATGCATCCAGTGGAGAAATACATCTTCCATTAAATGATCCATATTCTCGGAAAGACAACAGCCATAGTTTAGGAATAGTGTTGATAACGGTTCCCACCTTTTAACCAACTCCTCGTACTTGTTTGACCTTTTTACATTTGATTTTAGCTTATCTACCCAAGAAAGTTCTCGCCCATATTTCATGTTTGTTTCTTCAGAGATAGTTTATTCAGAGATAAAGAGACTTTGTCAGATCTCAGCGCCTTTGATGTTGTTTGTAGCTCAGGTACTTTACTCACTGATATCACATCAGTGAGGTAAAGTGTTTGTTCAGTTTGTCTTCGACGTCCTAGAAGCTTGTTATTGAAAGAGCTTTATATAATACACTCACTGATGCTTCAGTAAGCATGATGCGGTCATTGTAAACACACCAGGTTATACAACTCCCTAGGCAGAGCACCTGACCGTTGTAGTGTAGTAAGGTAAGACTCGAGGGTTGTTATCGTTCTTTAGGGGAATAGGTTGGGAAGGCTCGAACAGAATATAACAGAGGTCTAAGGGTTGAGAGAAGATTATTTTTGGTATTTTTATATTTTATAGAAAGCAAGTAAAATTTAGGTTTAAGAGGTTGGTTTAGTTTTAGCTAATTAAACTAAATATAAATCCAAACTAATTTGGGTGGAAACTCTAAGGGTAAATGAACGTATTTACTTAATCATGCACTACTCCTCAGTTTGCTTCTCCTAATCTTATTTTTTTGTCACACTTATGATGATCTGTGTAAGTATTTTCTTAGTCGTGAGCGAATTACACGAAAACACTGTCTATGTAATATTCCGTTAAGACAACGCATAGGTAAGGTAGTATAAAGACTATTACAAGGCCCCTAAGAGTACATTACATGCATTAAAACACTTAAGAGGGATCAACCATATTAGGGGTAAGGTAGTATGAAGATTGTTGCCGATGGTATCATTTCTACACACTCGCGTTTCCCTAGAAGTCTATGTCAATTTAATATTTTATGGCTAGTTTTCTAAATCCTAACGCGTACATCCAACACAATAAGCAATATTAAAAGGATCTACAAACTAAGTTTCATGCAATCATAAGTAAATACTAATGGATCTAGCCTAGCATATTAAAAGAAGCAAAGAACAATAAATAATCAAACAACACAGACATATTGAATGATAAAAGATAGAGGACTTCACTTGATTAAAACATGTGTTCAAGGCTGATACAATAGGGTTTTGACACCCTAAAAATGACCTAAACAACTGCTATAATCGACTTTTAATAATAGGGTTCGGTTCCTAAAAGTTACACACTCAAAACCCAAACCGGGTTTGTATATATAAGAAAACGAGTGCGACGGCTTCGCGTTATAATCCTGACGTCGTCGCCCCGCGAATCTTCTAGGGCTTTTTTAAGTCGGTTGGATCCTGACGCCGTCGCCAAAGTTTTAACGTCGTCCGTTGTAAGCTCTGACGCCATCACGAATGAATGTGACACCTTCTCTAGCCACTGTACGCATTTTCTTCAAGAGATTTGGTGTAGAGTTGTAATATTGTTTGTTTCTTTTCCAAATGAGCCCAAGTCACGTGTATTTCCTCCAAAATCCATCCAAATTCTAAAAACAAAAAAAATGAACGATTAAGTACATAATTTGGGCATATTTGCACGATTTAGGGGATTAAATAACCCCGAAAAAGTGTATAAAATGACACCTCATCAAATACCTCTACACTTGGGATTTGCTTGTCCTCAAGTAAATGGCTATTATACCTAGACAATAGCAATATCGGGGGCATTTTACCTACTTTTTAAAGATATTTTACGACACAACCTTCTAGACCTCGTAATTAAAAGCACGGAAGTTATGTACTAGCACCTCACATAACTGTTTGGATTCTCTCTTTCTCTCAGGTGTATAATGAATTATAACACTATAGGAAGCGGGAAAATTACACTCATTACCTATCGTAACATATAAATTACCATAGGCTTGGTAAATGATCAAACCTCCACCATTAGGCGCAAGTACTAGAAATTACTATCAAAGAAGTCTTTTAAAGGGTTGTGATGTTTGGGTGTAGGTTAACAGCAGCAGCAACGGATGGTATATACATGGGCGGTGGCGAGTTAATTAACTACAAGAATACATGTTGATGTGTTGCTAAGCCAAGACTCGACCACTCTAGGACTAAGATATACGAACTAAGACATACAAACTCTACATCTAACTCTTTCTTTTTCTTTTCTCTTTTTTTCTCTTTTTTTTTGAAATGAACATAATACAGAACTTGCGGTTTATAAACACACCCATACACTTGAGTTTTTGCTAAATCATTACAATCAACTAAATGCAGAACCGAATCGAAAGGATCAACAAAACATGGAGCGTATTAAGCTCTAATGGAGGTAATAGGTGACTTCTTTCCCAATTCTTCATAAGATAAAAACTACCATGATTCTCAATCATCCCAAAAATGTATACATTGATAAAAGACTCGACTTAGCAACTATGTACTCTTGCAATAATTAAATAGGTTTATAATAATGTACTAAAAGCTATACAAGGAAGGCTAAGGCGATTTAGGTGTAACATTGGGTGTAAACAATGCTCTTCATTAATAATCCGGAGTCCACCGGAAAATTAAGAGAACCATGAAAAGGATAGGCTCGTAGGGGTGTACTAGGGGTATCCTGCACTAAAAATGAATGTATGGCATGGTTATGGGATAGTTATATGATCGAGGTGACCATAATAACAAATACGGGTTTAAAATGGGTTTATCCTAGTGCCTCTTATCATTTAGCAAATCCTAATCCTCACTGTGCGGTCTCAGGATGCATCACAAAAATAAGTTCTAGAATTTAATACACTATTGGTACACTCTCATATACCGATACCAATACTTCAGAAAAGACGACAAAACCACATATGCACGAGCACATGCATCCATGGATGCGACATATATGATTGCTCTTTCCTTAACTAGAGAAAGCTAAAGGTAAAATTATCTTAGGTATCAAAAATGGATAGCTGAATTCCTAAAGATCTAAAGGCGAACCTCATATTTTTGGGTGGAATTTTTAGAGGGTTTTTGTGCTAGTCATATAATTCCTATCCACGAGATGCTAATAATACTCAGTTTTTGTCGGTATGTGTCATAAAAAAATGTAAATTTGGGTCAAAATTATCGTTTACTCTATGTTTCGATATATTACTCATCATTTAAGGACAGAGCAAATTGTAATTGAAGGAATAATTTCTAAGGTTTATTTTCTCCCCTACACTTATTTTGAATATTGTCCCCAAGGTTCTTAAAATTACCCGAATAAACGAATAAAGAGAATAGAAAAAGACGAAAGAAACTAGTACTCTCTTGGTTTGGTCAATAATGGAGAAGAAACATGTGATAACTGGCTAAAACGTCATTCAAGAGTCGTCCATATGAAACTTCTAAGAAATCCAAAGCTTCTTCTCATCAAATATAACATGTAAATCAAAGACAAGAAACAACTATACCTGGCGTAAAATCGGCGAGATAGTGATATATATAACGAAACTTTTAGGGTTTAGACTCTATGAAAGCAGTAAAGATAGAATGATTGTGTTAATGTAATTGTGGTTTTCTACAGGTTTAAAAAAAATACAAATTCTAAAAGTTATACAAAATTAAATTTTCAAAAATAATAGAAATTTTGAATTTTCACAAGTCTGAAGACATGACGCCGTCAGGAAAAATCCTGACGCCGTCTCTAGACACAGTAAAATTTCACATTCGTTTTTTAGAAAAAATTTCTGCACGCAATTCTATTAGTTATTTCCTGCAAAAATATTGCATAAAACCTTAGATTAATTATCACAATCATATGACCCGAAACTGACACAAGACACGCAAGACATTCCTAAGATGCATTAAATTAAAGAAATTGGGTTGCCTCCCAACAAGCGCTTTTGTTTATTTAACGAGTCTTGTAGCTATACTTGGAGTCACACGTCCTTACGTGACTCCTCCTTCATCCTCAAGTCCAGTCAAATATTCAGGTCCAAGCTCTAAACATTTCTTATAGAACCCTAATATCTTGTTCATCACGTACTCTACTCCTCTTTTCTTGTCCTCCTCGTTCCTAAGGTAGACTGATTCCATGTGCTCTTTTTCCAACTCAGATAGTGAGTTATAATGTTTTATCTTATGCAGCATCTTATAGGCAATCTCATTGATTCCGTCGGTGAACTTCACCACTCCTAATGGTAGGTCACGAGTCATATTGGACAGTTCAACAAAAGGCTTCCCTAGTACTACTTATGACAGCCTAGGGTCTATGATTGAACTAATATCCTCAACAATCATGAAGTCTAAAACATAAGTGAAGTTTCCTACTGTAATACTTCATAAATTTCATGTAAATAATTTATTCATATTTTATTTCTATTTTCACCCTTAAGTAAAAAAATTTACTTTTTACTATTAACCGATTGCTAATTTTGCGTACCTAGTTAAGCTTGAGCCGTCTTTAGGCTTATTGCTCGTCTACATGTCCTACGTAGTTCAATATCCATTTATATGCCTCGAAGTTTTATAGTTTTTATTTTAGCATTTTTAGTTTTTATTTCGCGTCTTCGCCAAACTTTGCTAAAACTTCATATTTAATCTTAACCTTTTTACTTTTTTATCTTAAACCATCATTTTTACACAACAAATATACATCAATAATTAGCAAAAAAAAGTAATGGGTGCCATATAGGCCGTCCCCTAGTGCACAACAAAACCAATTTCACACTTTTATTACTTGCATTCTCAAGAAATAGCTCATCATTATTTTTCCCTCATACAAATCTCACAATAAGAAAAACCATCAAACTTCTCCTCCTCCTCCCTTGGTTGCTGCTGCCGTACACCTTACCACCACCACCACCATCTCCATAAGAACTTCCTACTTATTTTATACACCACAACAACATCCTTGAGGTCCTTGCATAGTTTGGTATCTTGAAATGAAGTTTAGGGCTTTTTCTTGTTGATTTTCTTAAAGATTTTGATTAGGGATTTGTGTAAGAAAGTGGGTAATAATATCTTGAAGTTTTGGAAGCAAAGGTTTGATTTGTTTGGGTTCGACATAAGCAAGAAGGAAAAGGGTTTCATTGTGTTCATTCACTAGTTTTAATAATCCTTGTAAGCTTATCAATCTTGTTTCCTCATTTTTCTTTTCTTTTATGAGAATGATGCATGCTTGATATTTCTGGGAAAATGGTGTTTTTGATGGTTTAAGTGTGTGGTATGAATTAATACAGCATTGTACATGATTTTGATGGGATAAAAACTTTGTTGGGAATGGTTTTGCAAATGATTTTTAGGGCAGTTTTAGATCATTAGCTTGTGGGATGTATAACGAAATATTTTTAGTCTATGAAGTTCTGAAAAATTAGATGGGGATGTAGAGAAATGTCTTAGGTACATGTAGCCATTTGGATGGGGCTGTAACTATTTCCGATGAGTGAGTTATCACCGAAATGGTGAAACTAGTCAAATAATGAGCTCAGAATTTGAAATTGAAATAAGTCCAAATTTTTGTATAACAACACCTATTTTTGTAAAACTGTAAGTTCTAGATATTGAGCTAAATTAGATTTTGACGGTCGTTTCGGCCTTTGTGGATTTATGGTTTAGCAGATACACTTAATTTAGTGAAGCGGTAAAATTCTGGAAAATGGCAGCTTTGGTATTGAAGGGTAATTTGGTACTTTCACTTGGGTTTTGGAACTTATTGGGCAGTGGGGCCTACAAACCTGGAAAATAGACTCAAAAGTATTTTCGTAGGTGAAAACCTTACATTTAGAGCATTTACGGGTTAGGAATTAAAGGATTGTAAAGTTGGGAAAATTTTAGAATTTAGAATTGAGGTGTTGTTTTAAACTTGAAAATGAAAGTATAAAACTTTTACAAATTAGGCTTATAAAAAGTGAAAATAAAACATGTTTTGGGACATATTAAATCAGGTTAGTCCTTATATTTGGGTAAGCACCATTTTATAAAGTCATGAGTATATTGCCATATTTGTTACGGAAAAAGTTATATAAAAATTTTCTTTTGTTACTTTTCCTTTTGTGTTGTGTTGAGTATTATTTTATTTTCTAAGTTGCGCCATAAATTCTAGGTTGCTCTAAAGAGTGTTTTGCTTTATCCTACGTTTATATCATTTGCTTTTGTCGTTTCGCTCAAGGTGCGTTCATAGCCCCTTTTATCACTTAAATGTTTTCTTTAAATTCCATGGGGGAGATTACTTGCTTGTTTTACATTTTTGACACAAGTACTTTAAAATTGTATGCTATTGCCTGAATATTATTGCGTAAGTACCTTCATTGCCACTTAAGTCCCCTTTTCAATCATGAGCCGTTAATTGCTATTGTAGTTAGCATGAGTGTTGTAGGTAGATCTGTCAGGATTGACAATCCCCGTCTGGGTTGTGGTTTCTAGTTAACCATTAACTCATTTAACATTTGAGGTATTACTTTCTAGGGTGTTTGGCAACATCCTACACTATCACGGGGAGCAAACCTCAGTACTGGTTTGATATTACTTGTTAAGGTTTCGGTGTCATGAGCTTAGGACAATAATAATTACTTTTGGACATGGTGAATGTGTTTCACTTGTCTGTCTTACTTAAATCTTATGGCCCATACATTTATTACTAAACCTATGAATTTCACTCAATAATTTGTTGACTTTTTAGCATGTTTTAATCTCAGGTCCTAAGGTATGATTGCTTGAATGGGAGTCACGTGGATGGACTTGTTTAAATTTACATTTGATGAAAGCTTGTCTAAACTTTGTCTTTATCTTATCCAAACCTATGTCATCTTCTAATATTGTAATGTTTGTCTTCAAACTTGTGGGACCTTGTTGTAAAACTCTGATATTTCAAAGCATCGAATGTAAAACTTTATTTTTAAAACGTCTCTTTTGAGGTCGTTTCTCATGACTTGTACATTGTACTTTGAAGTCTCACCCCGGCTTACCTTTTCGCTGCTATCAGATTTTAGGGGTGTGACACCTACGAAGATATGCATTCCCATAATTCTTCCTGTGAAATTTCTTATCCCTCTAATGCCCTCAAGATCTTCCCTAGGTTCAAATTGTTTCCTCATGATCCAATTATATTGCATACGGGTCATGACATTTAGAGGAGAATTAAGATCTATGTAGGCTTTTTCCACGTGCACATGTCCTATGTTGCATGGTATTTTAAGGTTTGACGGACATCCTTCTGTAATGATGGGGTTTCTAAAAAACAAGGACGGGATTGGGCCACTCATTAAGTACTTATGTTATGTTAGTTCGCTCCTAGATGGAAATATGTCAAAGTACTCTACCTCTAATCCTCTTGTTACTGTACTTTCATCCTCTCTTAGTTCCTCTTCGGAAGAATCATCATACTTCTTAACATTACGTCTCCATCATTCTCTTTTGTGCAAACAAATTTTGCGTCGGATGATCGGGGGACCAAGCTTACTGATTCAAGGAACGAATTGAGCTTACAAACTTTTTTGACGATGAATGAGATTGATGGATTAGGTGGTAAGGGTGGGTTGGTGTTGATGTTTTCTGGGTCGCCTTTCTCTTCCTTCCTTTCCTTCTTCTTCTGACGTCTTGCATTCTTCCGCAATCATGTCACGATCTTGAGGTTGGTCATTGTGAGATTTATTCGGTTGCTTGGAACACATTGTGATAGCGTTGATCAAACCGTGGATATGGGATGAGCATTGGGGGTATTTTGTTGGGTAAGAAAGAGCAGGCAAAACTAGAGTGGTGGAGTTAACATTTAGTTTCGGGTTCTTAACCGTGTCACTTGGGAGTGCTCCTGTTATTCAATCATTGATAGCCTTCAAGACTGTGTCAATTTTATTGATCATCTTGACTTTTTGTTGTTTGAAATCGGCTTCAAACTTAGACAATCTAGCGTCTTGAGATGCCATAAAGCTGGACACCAATCCTTCGAGATTTGATTGATTATTAAAATTTTGAGGATTGTTGTTAAAGGAGCGGTTCGGGATTAAACTGTTGGGCTGAAAATGATTAGGTGGGTTTGAAATATTGCTTGGGTTTGAAAGTGTACCACCTGCCTCCCGCTTTGTCTGTACGCGAGGATACGTAATTAACAAAAGCTTGCTCGGGATTTTCCATGCAAAATTGAGTGGTGGGGACCACTACAGATCTCGCATGAAGAAGTGATTTTGTTAGTATGAACGGATGATTTAAGAGCAAGATGAGCTTCCATCAAGCGTTAGACTTGATTTTCGAGCTCGATAAGACGACGGCCGGGTGTACTCAGTCTTGAGGCAAAGAGATTGCCTTGACCGGTTTAGCGAAGTCCCTTGGGTCATTCCAACTTTCGTTGTCATAGAGGGCTAGGTCCTCTAATAGTGCCCAGGATACTTTAACGTTTTTGTCACAAACCTTACCACCGGTCGACAGATCGATGGTTCATCTTATGGCGCGATTGACATGGTCATAGAATATTTAGACTTTTACCAAAGATCGATGCCATGATGAGGGACTTTTTAGAGTAAGTCCTTGAAACGAGTCCATGCTTCAGGATGAGATTCACCTTGATGTTGTTGGAACATCAGGATGTCATTTTGGAGTTTTACAGTCCTTCCCGGTGGAAAGAATTGAGCAAGGAAACGAGTAGTAAGATCCTCCTAGGTGGAGATGGATCCTGCAGGAAGACGTTCAAGCCAATTGTTAGCTTGATCGCGAAGGGAATATTAAAATAAACGCAGGCACATCCTTTCCCTATTTGCAACATCAAGGTCAAGTGAGTTCACTAGTTTTAGAAAATCCTTAAGATGTTGGTTTGGATCCTCGGATCGAAGTCTGTGGAATGAGCATCCGTTTTGCACCAACCAGATGGTGTCGGATCACAGAGGCACCACATTGTTCCTATCGGGGAGCTCAAAAGTGTTTCGATAGCCTTCGTGGCTAGGTCTGGAGTAATCTCCTAGAGTACGGATAGGATTTTCGTCTCCCATAGAGGTCAACAAAAAGATTTACGAAACAAATAACACAAAGAAACGATAGACTAAAGAAAGCTAATTGACAGAAAATAAAATTCTCACTTGAAAGGAATCAAGCGAGTAGACTAAGCTAGATAAAGCTCGAATCCTAACTATTCCCCATGCAACGGCGCCAAAAACTTGATGCGGTCGTTGTAAAGACACCAGGTTTTACAAATCCTAGGCAAAGCACCTAACCGTTGTAGTGTAGTAAGGTAAGACTCAGAGGTTGTTATCATTCTCTAGGAGAATAGGTTGGGAAGGCTCAAACATAATATAACAGAGGTCTAAAGGTTGAGAGAAGATTATTTTTTGTATTTTTATATTTTATAGAAAGCAAGTAAAATTCAGGTTTGAGAGGTTGGTTTGGTTTTAGCTAATTAAACTAAATATAAATCTAAACTAATTTTGGTGGAAACTCTATGGGTAAACGAACGTATTTACTTAATCATGCACTACTCCTCATATTGCTTCTCCTAATCCCATTGCTTTGTCACACTTATGATGATATGTGTAAGTATTTCCTTAGTCATGAGCGAATTACATGAAAACGCCGTCTATGTAATATTTCGTTAAGGCAACGCACAGGTAAGGTAGTATGAAGACTATTACAAGGCCCCTAAGAGTACATTACATGCATTAAAACACTTAAGAGAGATCAACCATATTAGGGGTAAGGTAGTAAAAGACTGTTACTGATGGTATCCTTTCTACACACTCGCGTTTCCCTAGACGTCTATGCCAATTTAATATTTTATGGCTAGTTTTCTAAAGCCTAATGCGCACATCCAACACAAGAAGCAATATTACAAAGGATCTACAAACTAAGCTTCATGCAATCATAAGTAAATACTAATGGCTCTATCCTAGCATGTTAAAAAGAATCAAACAACAAAAAATAATCAAACAACACATATACATATTGAATGATAAAAGATAAAGGACTTCACTTTATTAAAACATGTGTTCAAGGCTGATACAATAGGGGTTTGACACCTTAAAAACGACCTAAACAACTGCTATACTCAACTTTTAATAATAGGGTTCAGTTCCCAATATTTACACACTCAAAACCCATAACAAGTTTGTATATATAGGAAAACGGGTGCGACGATGTCGCGTTATAATCCTGACACCCCGCCATATCGTCTAGGGCTTCTTTAAGTCGGTTGGATCCTGACGCCGTCGCTAAAGTTCTGCGCCGTGCTTTGTATGCTCTGACGTCGTCACGAATGAATGTGATGCCATCTCTAGCCACTGTACTCATTTCCTTCAAGAGATGTAGTGTAGAGTTGTAATCTTGTTTGTTTCTTCTCCAAATGAGCGCAAGTCACGTGTATTTTCTCCAAAAGCCATCCAAGGGCTAAAAACACAAAAAGGAACGATTAAGTACATAATTTAGGCATATTTGCATGATTTAGGAGGTTAAATGACCCCGATAAAGTGTATAAAATAACACCTCATCAAAGTAACACACTTAATGATGCTTTAGTGAGGAACATACTCACAGTTGGTTCATTGAGTAACATCAATGAGTAACATACTCACTCATGATTGTTTATCAGTGAGTAACTATGGCTATTTTATGTTCAAATATTAAGAGAGACAATTGGGTTAATTTTTGGCCTAACAATATCCCCTATTTGAATATATACAAATAGCGTGAGTTATCATCTTATTTGGTTCAGGGCTTCACTTAGCAAGCTCCACTTTAGAAAGTGAAAGAGACTATGTAGTCTCTGGACATTGAAGATGACTCCCCGAGTGTATTCACTCAGGGACAAATTCTACCCTTAGTCAATTTTATGTTCAAATCCTAGTTAGAGACCATTGGGCACTGAATTGGCCCAATAATATCCTCCTATTTGGACATACAAATAGCATACACGATTTTTCACATGTAAGTGAGCATAACAACTTCTTCTTACAATCTGATTTATAACAACAAATAAAATAAAATTAGAAAAATTTGATTATTTGTTGTTGGGGGTACTTTTTGAGGTTTAGGGGCCTTTTTAGCTTCATGTTCAAGGACTAATATGTATATAGTATCCTCCTTGATGGTATCTTTAGTCACAAACGTGAAGCTTGTACTCCATGATGGATTTCTTTCCTCCAATTCCTTTCATGAGTTGCTCCTTCCTCCCATCAAGTGCGTTTGATGCTCCTTACTCCTACAACATTCCCTGGTGCATACTTAGGAAGTCTCCCCTAATGCATGCTTAGGAAGTCTTCCCTGATGCATTTCCTCTTTCCTCTTATATCTAATGACTATCTTTTGTGACTATAATTTTTGTCACTGGTCTCCTTCCTCCTTTTTTTGTGACTATTATTGTGACCACTTCTTATATCACTAAGTCTTCTTCCCCCTTCCTCCCTTTTTTGGCGACTATTTTTATGACCACTTTTTTTGTCACTAAGTCTCATTCCTCCCAGCACTTCACATTAGCGACACATATTCAACATAAATTTTTGTCACTAACTCGTACCTCCCATTATTATATCAGTGACAAAATTTTGTCAACAACCTTGATCAAGGGTTTGAATAAAAAATGTGGAGGTTTTATAGAGGATTTTTGATTGCAGTTTTACATACATATAATATATATAAAATATAATACTTTAAAAGAGTAATTAAGAAAATTACCAAGTTACCCTTGATAAAATTCACTCTCAAAAAATATATATAATATAATATATAATACGTATATTAAACCGGGCAAATATGATCACCCGGGTCGTTTCCCCAACGACTAGTGAAATTGAATCCTCGTTTAAGTCCGAATTCTGATTTGAATGAGCAAATGGTTGATTTCATTATCTAAAGCAACGATTAAAGTGGACAATTAAAAACAATTAAACTAATACGGGAAGCAAATAAAATGTGACAATTAAGCAAGTAAACTAAATTTAACCCCTAAAAATGTAAACTAAATTTAACCCCTAAATTAAATTTTAAACCTAAGTTAGGACAAAAGAAAATTTTAGGTAAAAGAAAAACATTTTTTTGATTATTTTTGAATTTAATATGAATTTAAAACTATTTTAATCTAATTAAATCCTAGAAAATAGCAAATTAAGTACTAAAAATTTGAAAAATGATTTTAAAGCTTAGAAAAGTCTAAAATATTATAAAAGCAAAGAAAACTATTTTTAACTATTTTTATTATTAAAATTCTACTTTTAAAATTTAAAATAAAAGCTCAAAAATGAAATTTAAGATCTAAAAAGTGTAAAAATGATTTTACTGGATGTAAACCTAAAGCTATTTTTTTATAAAACTAAAAACTATTTTTTTGTATTTTTCTGAAACTTTTTTCTATTTTTTATTGATTTTATAAGATTTTGACTTTCGAAAAATGATTAAAAATAAAATAATCGATGAAAAATTATGAAAAATTCAGGAAAAAACTTAAACACTAGCAGGAACACAATAAAGCTTGTGGACGTATATATATGGCTTTGTCTTTCCCCGGATTCGGATGGATTAAACCTCTGGATTCAAGTGAGGATAACTGGTGATCAGTATTCAATTTTTTTAAAAGAATCTCTTGACGGATTTCTAGATCCTCCAACACAGATTTATTAGATTCACCCATCTAGCTTGTCTTTAATTCGGGAAAGTCTCAAAGGCAGACAAGCGATATGAGTGAATCGGTTAGTTACTATCTTACCGATTGAGTCGTCAATTCATTTACTAGAACAAGTTTGTTTCACATGGAATCACACCATCATTTCTTTCCAGTTGACACAAGTTTGATTCATATAGAATCGCACACAAGTCACTAGGAGAGTTGTTTGCATGGTGGCTCAAGCAGGATTTCCATCTTCATGGTGAATACTTAAGTATCACTCAGATGTTCTAGAAAAATCACAAGGATAATGCGTAGGACTCTTGTTAACAGGTTGTAAACTTGATGATGTTCAACAAGTGTTTGTAATGGAATGTGTCCTAATGAGATTTATTTTATTGATCTCTTGGCTCTAGACTCGATTAGTGCATTTTTGGTTTTAGTACTCGGAGGCTGGAGCAGACTGCCACCTATTCAATATCAACTAACTCGAAGTGAGAAAGTCAATAGAAGTCGTGTGTATCTCCATGACAAATGAGACAAGTTTCTTTTGATAGAAACTTGAATGGCTGGGAAGGGTTGTGCATTGCTTCACTGGGTCCCTGACGTCTTTCTTCAATACCAACAATCATCTTTGTGATTTTGATAAATTATGTATTGACCCGGTTTTTGCCTAAGTTGTGTGGAGGGCTTCTTTATTTTCACCCTTTATCCATACATTTCTTTTTCATTCTTCAACCCCTTCAATGCTTACCAAGACGTCATTACTAACACCTTGTTGTGATTGTTCCTGTGTTAGCTCAATCTTAGTCGTCATTATTCCTTTATACTCATTCATCTCCAATCATACCTAAGGACTGCTATTTCTAACTATGAATTGTCCTTGGGTAGATCCCTCCGGTTCTGGTTGGATCATAAGACTAATACCTAACCTAACCACCTTATGACATCATAATCGTCTTGAAATTAAGATGTTGTTGGGTATAAGATCGAACCATAAAACCTTTTCCGAACAGCACTTTGAGTCTTTTAGATCACTTATTATTTTCAAGATCACATTTTAATTACATTTCTCCCCTTATTTTAAATACTAATTCACCTAGTTTTTGAAATACCGTGTGATTAAAATTTGTCATGAAAATTCTATGGGAAAAACATTATTAGCATGAATTATATGGAACTTTAACTTGCTCCCCCTCAATTTTACATATGTTTGACACCAAAAAACATGATACCAAGTTGTAAAATGAATATAAAATTGAGGGTTAGCATTGTTGAGCACATAATTTTGAAAGATTATGAATTGTCATTGAAGAATTCTTGAAAAATTATGCTCAACCACTAAGTCATCTTATAACATACAATCTATTGAGTAGTCATTATTATTCCTGATTAGATTAGATTAGAGTAGTTATTAAGATTAGATTAAATGTTTTGAATACATAAATATTTTCATGTTATGATGTATCTAAAATCATTAAAACCTTATTTTTCAAAAAACTCCCCCTCAAACATTGACTCATTTTGAAAATGACACAAAATGTAGAAGAATTTTCTTGTAAACCTTGATGAGGGACGGAGTGTTGAACATACAATTTTGAAAGATTAGGAATTGTCATTGAGAAATTATTGAAAATTTGTGTTCAACATTTTGAAAAACATCATATTAGAAGACTTCTCTTCTAACGCTAAGGAAAGTTGCACTGAAACGTACACTCTCCTTTGTCGTTCGGGTCCGAGTTGCAATCTGAGAGCAATTACAAGTCATAAAGAAAATTAGAAATGACATGTTTTGAAAATATTTGAAACTCCTGTTCGAACTTCATTTACACGCCCGTGTTAATGTTAATCAACATTTCTAGGTATGTAAATGTTATCGATTCCAAGAGACATGTCGAGAAGATTCTTTTTGGAAATTTTTGATTTTTTTGATTTTGTATTTTCTTTTTGAAATTTTATATTTTTTGTATTTGTTTTTATATGTTTTATATTTTTGTATTTTGCTTTTCTTAAAAATATTTACAAGTCGATGTTTAAAGAATATATCAAACAGATTCATTTGCCAGAACCTCCAGTTCTGCTCTCCAGATTTGCTGGAGTCAAACATCCTCATACCAAATTTCGTCTGAACAAGATACTGACACCTAACTTCGGGTAAGGACCTTTAAGGTAACATATCAGCTAATTTGGTATTCATTTCTGACCATTAATAATTCAATTAAAGCCGATTTTCAACCTGTTCCTTTGATAAAATGATATCGAGTATGTATGTGCATGTGTACGGAAGTGTTGCACGAGATCGTCAATGAGATTGTTAGGCTGAAAACTGAGAGTCACAATAACAGATGTATATGTGTTGTCGTTGAAGCCATAATCTTTAACTATGTCCCATCCACATTCCTTGAGCAAAACTTGCAGATAAACTGCCATGTACTCATCCTATGAGATGACATTCAGTACAAGTCCTGCTTTTTTGACATCCAGCTGAACTAATTATCGACCTAGGAACTGTAATTCCTCCAGACCGTGCTTTTGCGGAATCAATGCATCGCATGGTCGGCATCAGAAAAAGCTATAGTTTAAAGGCCCAGAACCCTTCAAGATACCAGAGGCCCAGTGTTAATGATACCCCATAAAGATCGAAAGATCCACTTAACCTCTTTGAGGTGTTTAAGTCTGGACTTGCTTGATATCTTGCACAATAACATACAGCTGCACTATGTCTGGTCTACTAGATTCAGATACATGATGACCTAATTTTACTACTTTATTTATGATTTGGTCTACCCGTTCACCACTCAAGTCATCATCAAATTTAGGTTTCGTAGCCATTGTGTCCCAATGCTTTGTCCTTTTATCCAACCATGATTTTTTAAGTAACTCAAAGCGTACTTGGCCTGATTAATAAAATATAGCCTTATGGAGAATGGTGAATCTGACGTCCTAAAATGAATTTCCATTCCCCCATTAAGGGACATCTGCGCAAATCTATTGTGCATTAATTATTCAAATCATTTAGAAAATTTAGGGTTTGTGGACTCGAAAATAATGTCATCAATGTAAATTTGCACAAGTAGAATGTCCATGCCCGTATTTTATCCATGAAAGAGTCGAGGTGCAAATGGTACCTATTAGAAGAAAAGCCTTTGGATATCAGGAAACTGTTAAGAGTTCCTCATACCATTCTCTCGTAGCAAGTTTCAATCCATATACAGCTTTCCATTAGTACTAGTAAACCTGTCAGGACGGTCCAGAATCAACGAACCCGACTGGTTTGTGCAACATAAACCTTCCCTCCCTTCATTGGACCATTATGAAATTCGTTTTCAGCGTTCATCAGTAAATTGGAAAAGACTTGTATTGCAGCATATCGACAAAAATCCGAACAACATATTAAGCGAGCCACTGGAGCAAATGATCTCATCGAAATCATACCCTTTTCTTGAGCATAACGATTAACAACAAGTACGGCTTGTTTCGAATTACAGTTAGGTCTTCATCCTTTTTGTGTTTTTCCATAACCACATTAGCTTGATTACGTTTCCCCTTTCCCAAGGGTTTGTCAACTGAGTTCTCATACTTGAATCTGTCAAACTGATGAAGCTCTTCCTCAATGCTTCATATCCATGCAAGAATCAGCCATTGCTTCCTTAATGGGTTTCTCGGTTCAGCTGTACTCACGTGAGTGCGAAACCATACCACATTTCAGGATCGGTTTGTATAAGTTGTCGTCAATGGATTAGCACTGGCTTTGTATGGATTTCTACAAATTTTGAGTAACGGTGATCTTTAGTCCATCGGTATTACCAAATTTTATGGATAATAAAAGGATGCAAATTTGAAATACCAATATAGCCGAGAGGAAACTCCGCAACTTCTTGTACCGGGGTATAGGAATGGAATGGTAAATTCCATTGTCTATATCGTCTGCATGATTATCGTTGTTTTTCTTAAGCATGAACGATTTGTGGAGTTGAAGTTTTTGATGAAGGAGAATATTCATTGAGGTGTGTGTTTCTTGTTGATCATAATTGCGGTTGAATAAGAAGACTTGTTGACATGAGAGTACCTCGTAATAGAAAAATTCTCATACCAAGTACCAAAAAGAAATCCAACTTCTCTGTTGTGATGGAACTAATGATTATCATCTGAAAGGGAACACCTTGATGTAGTTTTGGACGGTGTCAGAGTTGTTCAAAATCTAGATGCCTTTTGTCGTTGAGGAAGCGATGCCATGAATGTCATAATCAACAGACGTCTTAAAATATTAATGTTCGACAATTGAAGTTCGTGATTCCATATGAATATTAGGTCTCGGTCTTTATATAATTAAATGTTGTAATAGGCTAGAACGGGAGTTTCCTTCCTCCCATTTTTCGTGACTATTTTTTATGACCACTTGTTGTGTCACTAAGTCTCCTTCCCCCTTCCTCCCATTTTTTATGACTATTTTTGTGACCACTTTTTGTGTCACTAAGTCTCCTTCCTCCCACTACTTCATGTTAGCGATACATATTCAACAGAAATTTTTGTCACTAACCTCCTACCTCCCATTTATATATCAGTGACAAATTTTTTTCAATAACATTGATCAATGGTTTGAATAAAATTTTGGGTCAATTTTATATTTCTACAACTTAAACATCATAATTTCATATTTCCACAATGCATGCTTTAAATGCATTGTACTTGTGCATTAAAAACTTATGCTTTGGGTGAATATGGAATTTTGATATTCAAGTTGGGTAATTATAGAATTATCCCTAACAATTTTGAGGAGTTTTTTGTAGGATTTTTTGTGAGAATTTTTGTGGAGAGTTTGGTAGGAATTTTTTGTAGATGTTTTATTGAGGATTTTTGTGAGGATTTTTTGTGTGGAGGGTTATATCTGGGGTTTTTGGTGAATATGTTATAGTATATGAAATGGTCATTTCATAAGTTTTTATTAGAGTGTTTCTCCTCCGAAAAAGTTGCAAAGTTTGTAGCAATTTTTAAAGTTTTTGAAGTAAACCAATTTGATTGAATTTTGACGAGTTCATGTGTGTAAGTTTTACACACAAGAGACTCTTGGGACCATTGTTTCTCAAGTTTTTCAACTTCCATCCGCACAATGATATCAATATCTTTGTTGAGGTTTTTTGTGAAAGGTTTAAAAAAATTATTAGTAGTTAAGCCAAAGATATGGATTATGAGATTAATCCACTTACTTTGATACACTTGTTGGTCCCGAAATTTGGGTAAAACATGATTACATTTAAGAAATTGAAAACAAGTTTTACATAAGACCCATTTGACAACTAATAACACTGTTAGCCTTAAAATATGGTGAAATATTCGGAATTACATTAGTTTATAAATAGTCAAACACGCAGGGACTAGATTAGATACTTTAGTTAGTTTAGTTGTGTTTGGACTATAAATACCCCCTCCATACTTCCATGGAGGGGTGAAGTTCACATTTGTAAAGTGTGAGTGTGTATGTTTTCTCTCTAGCACATACTGTTAGCCTCAAAATATTGAGTCGAACATGAAGTTCGCCCATTATGTATGTTAGTCTCGGTCAATCAATTAGTTAACGTTGTAATAGGAAAGTATCGGGAATCTGGATCGATAATTAAACTAATATTGTATATGTTTCAGGTTTAATCCCAAGCAAGACCCGAGCCCGGATCCTAGTTAAATATCCCGCACGTCACTTTAAGTGTCGGGGTATATATATACCTTTTCCACTTTGGAAAAGGTACAGGTTGATTTCATTTTAATATATTTCTCTTTTCTAAATTCTCTCTCAACTCTCTCTCCTCTTTCTCTCTCTTAATCAACTCACTTTCTTTCTCTAATTTCTAGTTCTAAATTCGTGTATGATTGTATGAAGTGAAGTGTTATCGGGATCCTACAATATTTAAGAGAACTATGTTTTGAATGAGCGAAACTGTTTTCAAGCGAAATATTATGACAGGCTGGGGTGGATTTCAAGCGAAATATTCATTTTTTAGATAAACAAGTCATTTTTCAGCGAAAATATGCAGTCAAGTGAAAAATGACATGCAATCAAGCGAAAATATGCAATGGCATCAAGCAAAAATATGGTCAAACTGTCAAGCGAAATATGCATTGCATCAAGCGAACATGTCAACACTGTTTAAGCGAGATATTTGTCTCCTGTCAAGCGGAAATATGACGAAGCGAGATTTTGTTCATATGTCAAGCGAATTGTTGCAAAAAGCAATATTGTCACAAGTAAGCAAAAATTTTGCAAAATTTTTAAGCGAATTATGCAAATTTTTTCGATTTTGACCCAATTTTGGGTTCACTTTTAAAACAAACATCAACCCATTACAACACAGCTCGCACAAACAACAACACTAAATCCTAAAATGATCCTGAAAAGATTCACTTAAATGTCAAAACGGCTAGAGATTCAGATGACAATGAACAAGTGATCACGAAGTTGATTTGGTATCCCTTATTTGAGATTGAAGTGGGTTTCATGAAGGCGTCTACTTATTTCATCATCGAGACTTCCTTCTATTTTCTACCCCTTTTTCTTTAAAACCCAATCTATCGAAATTGATGGACTTGTTGAACGTACAACGGTATGATTTTGAGACTTGAATTGTCTAGTTCCGTAGCAGGGGGGTAGTTGGTTTTGCTGACCCTGGTTAACTATCACTAAAGGGATTACGTTGTATTACTCTGTGTCCACGTTAGAAGACGATGTGTAATTTCTAGAGGTGTTGTACTTCTTATACTTTTTAGGTTGGGTATAGAGTACTTATAGATTTATTTGCACCGTTCTTCAATTCAACAACAGTGCAAGCTTAAGTAAACAAATTGGGGATTTCACTTCATTTTTCAAGTTTGTTATATGGTTTACTTCCCAAGTGGTCACAGCAATAGCTGACAGAATACGAGGGTTGGGTAAGTTTGCCAGGGGAGTTTGAGAGTGAGAGTTTTAAAGGTTGTGATGTAATCAGCAAAATTTCAGCGATTATTACTGTCCCATTCCAAGACAATGGTACTTCACAGTTAAGCAAAATTCTCAAGTTCTTCAACGACATTTCATATAAAGACCTTGATTATTAGCCCAAGTTTTCTTGATTCTTGCTTATCTCCTCTTCGGTTTCTGAAGACAAGAGGGTAATGCTTTGTTTGTATTTTAAAGATTTGTGTTAAGATCAAGAACTTCTCGATGTATATGTGCGTTAACAACATGATGCTTCTGAGAGTTCGCTTTCCTTCATGGGGGGAAAATGTGTACATCCAGGGTCTTCGTAGTTGACTTTGATGTTACCATGGTCAACTTCTAGGGGGAAGTAGTTTATACTAATTCACTTAGTATGGTTTGTGAAGTATTCTGCATACGTGAGAAGAATTGTTGCTGATTTCTCGCATGCACCCCCGAACGAATATTCACCAAGCCCTAATGACAAGAAGCAGTGGTCGTTGGTGTGGTTTGACTTCTATAAATTTCCGCTGTGCATGTCAATGACAAGTAGAAGATTGTTCGAGCTACATCAAAGTTTTAGAATCTGCTCAAGATAGGGATGTTGGTTTGGGGGAAGCTGATTCAGAAACTTCGCCAAAAAGGAGTCTATGAAGAAAGCTTTTCAAGACATGCTGCATGAATTGGGGGGAAGTTAATCCACTCATGCATACTACATGGTCCTATCGTACATTAAAGAACTTAAGATCCAAGACTGGGGAGTACAAGTATCTAACTAGAAACAAAGTTGTCAATCTTCAGCATTGGAAGCGCCTTGGGATGTCATTTATCATGTGTGTTATTTGTACTTAATAGGAACATTGTAAGTAATTCCGTATGTCCACATATTGGGGGAAGATTGTTAGCCTTAAAATATGGTGACATATCCGGAATTACATTAGTTTATAAATAGTCAAACACGCAAGGACTAGATTAGACACTTTAGTATAGTTTAGTTGTGTTTGGACTATAAATACCCCCTCCATACTTCCATGGAGGGGTGAAGTTCACATTTGTAAAGTGTGAGTGTGTGTGTTTTCTCTCTAGCACACACAAATTCCTATCTTATCTCTTTTCTCTCTAATAATATGGATACACATCTTTTCCATTTTATCCAACCTCCGGATCTGTGTTCTAAGTGGTGAATCTTATATCAACAAACACCATGTGTACTTTTCAATGTTTATAAATCTTATTATAAATGAATCAAAGATTTACAAGGGATAGTTGCGGAACACTATCCCGATTGTTTAACAGTGAGTAACTGTGGCTATTTTATATTCAGAGATATTGTGTGATGAACAGGAATTGGAAGCACATTACAGTTTCATGGTAAAAAGATTCATGAGGTTCTATTTACCAGTAGAATCCCGTTCCAACTGAACAGCCATGAACAATTTATAAAACTATGATGTAAAATAATTGTTTGGCCAATGAAAGATACATTCTGAGAATAATACTGGCAGAATGTGCTGATGAGCGTGCTGCGCTTGCTAATTTAATTGCAAACTTAACTCTTGATACTGAGGAAAACAAAATGATTTTAAAGCAATTAAAGAAAGCAAACGCATCATTGACTCAAGAACTAGAGGAGTGCAAAACTAACCTTGATGAGACTAGTAGGGCTCTGGGGGAGGCTACTAGTTGTCGGGATAGTTGTCTTATTTCACTTCAGAACAAACAGAATGAGCTTGAGAAGTACATAGCCTTTAATGTCCGGACGATTGATTATGCATTCATCAAAGCAAAGTTAATGAAACTCTAGACTATTAGCTCGTAAGACATAGCCATAAAAAGAAGGGTTTAAAAAACAAAAGCCTATGAAATTGTCAGTTTGTCAATCAAAAACACGACGAAGTTAGTAAAAAAGGAGTCTTTTAACAAAGTCACAATTTGAAGGTCAACTCAAAGAGAAAAGTAAGGTCATTTCGGATTTAAAGGTTAAGGAAGAAAAAGATATTGACAAGATGATTGAAATGGACAAACAATTAAAGTTTTTGAATGAAATTGTTTACACTCGTAATCAGTCAATTCAGACCATTCATATGTTAGCACCCAAATGCTCGACATATAATGGTAGACCAACCTTTGCTAATCCAAGGTACCTCAAGAAAGCTCAATCTGAACAGCTTGTTGTATAGATCCTATATGATACTTCTGATCTTGCAAACAGATTTGCCCCCAATAGGGAAGAGACCATGACTCTTGCAAATAAGAGTAGATCAAAATTGAATAAAGATTATGTTAAACCATATGATTACACAAGACAGAATAGTCTGTATGAAAATTTTAAAGCACCATCACTTGAGTATCTTTATCAGTTGGACCGTGCAAAATAAGTTAGGAAGACAATGTGGAGAAAACCATTTGTTAGAACAAAACCAAACATTGCTAAAAACGTTGCCTTTCTACCCGTTTCGAAATCCAGTAGTAAACAGTAGAACAAGTTTTAAACGACATGACCATTTAACATCAATCAATTTGAGAGAGAAATTTTGATAAGCTTGGTTTAAACATCCAGGATTATTTTTTCGAGTGCCAACGGGCTAAAGATATGGAAGTTTGAATAAAACCTTATAATAATGCCTCTTCCCATAAAAACTCAAATTATAGTTTCGTTTTGAACATAACTTAAAACGAAATGCATGAAGATTATGAGTACGTTAAATCCCTTGAAAAAGAGGTTGACGAACTTGAATCTAAAAAGGCTGATTTTTCAAACATATATGATCTACTTCTCGAAGAGTGTGTGTCTAAAGATGTTACATGTTCATATTTGCATTCTCTGTCTGATTTAAATGCTTATGCTGAATTACAATGCATGTATCTTCATAAAGTCAAAGAATGTGAATGTCTTGCACAAAAGCTTTCGAAACAAACTGAATCTGTTAACAAAGAAGTTCATAATAAGCTTTTAAAGAGTTTTGCTAAACTTGAAAACCACTCGATTTCTCTTAAACTTGCTTTACAACAATGTAAAGAACAAATGAAAAACAACTCAGTTTGCAAAGAAAACAGATCAAATGTATTTCGAAAAGAACGTGAACAATATCATGAAATACAGGATTTGAAAGCTCAAATGCAAGACAAGAACATAGCCATCAGTGAGTTAAAGAAACTCATTGAGAAATGCAAAGGAAAGTCTGTGGAAACTCAGTTTGATAAACCATATGTTGTTCGACAACCAAATGCTCAACGGATTCCAAAACCATCAGTTTTAGGAAAACCGACTCCTTTTTCAAATTCTCCTGAAATGAGAAGTTTTCAAACGAAACAGTCGGTTAATAAAACTAATGTGTCGGATGGTTTGTTTAAACAAGTCACTCAACAGAATTTGCCTCAGAATAGAAAACAAGCGGAAATACACTCGAATGTGCTTAAACCAGGAATGTATAGAATTGCCACTACCACAACACAAACTAGAACACCACAGTTGCCTCATGCTTCAAGGAATACTAATCCTCACGTGTCTACATCTACAGGAGTAAATCACTCTACTAGTGTTAGCAGACCACCGCTTAAGAGCTATCAAGTTAAAGATAAGGTTGTGCCAAACAATAGTCAAGTGAAGTTTAACCACAAGGAAGTAGAAGAACACCATAGGATTTCAAGTATTTCTAGGAAAACAAAGTCTGTAACTGCGTGTAATGACAGTTCAAAATCCAGAACTTTGAATGTAAATGTTGTTTGTGCTGAATGTGGAAAATGTGTGTTTAATTCTAATCATGATGCTTGTGTTTCTAGATACTTGAATGACGTGAACGCTAGAACTAAGAAGCCTAAGGTAGTGCCTATTAGTGCTAGTAAACCCAAGAGAAAAGCGAACAAATCTGTTGCAACACCCCATAAGAAAACAGTTGCATCAGATACCACTATTCAAAAATCCAAGAGTTACTATAAGGAGTTGTATGAGAATACAAATCAGGAATGGAAATGGTGGATAGCTAAGAAATGTCCATCAGGATATAAATGGACACAAAAGCCACATAGGACCAAAAAGATATGGATGCCTAAAATCAGGAAAGAGGATGTATCAACAAGTATTAGTCCCACTATAGACATTGTCTCTAGGATTACTAATATCTTGAAGATATCAAATTCCTTAGGATCCAATTTGTCCAATGTTCAAACGTCCTCTAATTCTCTTGCAGATTGTAAAACTCATCCTATTCATTGTTGACGTCTGTATCACAAAGCACATGAAGGGCAATTCACAACTGTTTGTAATTTTGTGGAGAAATTTCTGGTACTGTTCGTTTTTGGAAATGATCAATTTGCTCTAATTCTTGGTTATGGAGATCCGAATCAAGGAAATATCATGATCAAATGGGTTTATTACGTCGAAGGCCTCAATCACAATCTTTTCTCGGTTGGTCAATTCTGTGATGACGGAGTTGGAGGTTGCTTCTTTTCAGGAAATCACTTAATTTTTGTTGAGAGATTCTATCAGGGAAACATTAACTAACTGGTAATGGTGGGGATCCGATCTATACACAATATCTCTTCAAGAAACAACTTCATCAACTCCAATCTGTTTCATGGCTAAAGCTTCACCAACTCAAGCATGGTTATGGCATCGAAGACTTTCTCATCCTAACTTCGATTACATCACCTTACTCTCAAAGAAAGATATTGTGACAGGCTTACCTAAGTTGAAATATGTCAAGGACAACTTTGTTCATCTTTGTAAATGAAGTAAAGCAAAAAAGAAGCTTATTTAAGGACAAAGTTGTTCCAAGTTCCAAAGGAAGGGCTGAATTTGCTTCACATGGACTTGAAAAGGTCCAATCGGGTTGCAAAGCATAAAAAATGGGAAGAAATATATTCTGGTGATTGTTGATGACTATTCAAGATACACTTGGACTCTTTTTCTACGATCTAAGGATGAAACACCATAAGTTCTTAAAGACTTTCTCACGATGATTCAACGCAATCTTCAAACTGTCTGTACTGACAGAGGCACATAGTTCTTGAACAAGACACTCCATGCTTATTTCAAAGAAAAAGACATTGAAAATCAGACTTCCACTCCTCGAACACCTGAACAGAACGGCGTTGTCGAAAGAGCGGAAACCGCACTCTTGTTTTGAGGGCCTTGCTGCGTCGAGATTACAATGCTCTCGCATCATCTAAGCTTCCTCCATATTCCATTATTGGGGCATGAAGCAGTTGCAACCGCATGCTATACTCAGAACAGATCAATCATCATATCGACTCATGGAAAGACGGCGTATCACATCATTAATGACAGGAAACCTTCAATAAAACATCTTCACATCTTTGGTTGCATTTGTTACATAACTAGAGATGGGGAAAATTTGGATAAGATGAAAGAAAAAGGGGATCCATGTGTCATGGTGGGATATTCTTAAATCAGTCAAAGCATATCGTGGTTTTACAACAAGAGAACACAACTTAATAGTTGATTCCATTCATATCAAGTTTGATGAATCAAAGAAATGATATCTGATACACAACAGTTCAAACCTCGCACTAACAACGACAAGAGATGTCTGTTGAAAATGTCTCTTCAGGCCTCGTTCCTCAAGGACAAAAGGCGTCAGATTATGACAACTCTGACCCCGTGCCCCCAAGACAAAATGTTGTTCCTACAACAGAAAAGACAGATTCGTCACAACAAGGGTTGGAATTTCTCTTCAGTCCTTTACTTGAAGAATATTACAATCCAGCACACGGTCATGCTAAGGACAACAACAATGATCAAGCATCGATAGCATCATTTTCAAAGAAGATGAATTGTTATCAATCCATTTTGTACTCGGGTACAAAAACTGGTGAGTCGTTCTCACGCACATTGATAATACCGATGTGCATTCGTTCTAACCAAAAGTCATGCTTTCAGATGGACCAAAGATCATCCAATAGAACAATTCATGGAAATTCCAACCATTGCCAGTTCAAACAAGGACGACAGCCTTACCACAGATAACTGATTGTGTATGTTCGCGCATCACGTGAGTAATGTTAAACCGAAGAACATTAAAGAGGCAATGCTGATTCTCTGCATGGATCGAAGCAATGCAGGATGAACTATCAACAGTTTCGACAGACTAAAAAGTCCTGGGAACTAGTCGACAAACCATTTGGTAAGATGATTATGAAGCTAAAGTGGTTATGGGAAGAAACAAGAAGGATGAAGAATCCACTGTAATATCGCACAAAGCACACTTGTAGCTAAAGGTTAATGGCTCAAGAAGAGGGTATTGATTTCAAAGAATCATTTATGCACCCAGTCGCTCGCATTTGAAGCCAGTTCCGATTTCGTTGCCTACGCATCACATAAGTCTTTTCCATCTATCAGATGGACGATATAGAAAACGGCAGTCTTAATGGACCACTGAAGGAAGGAATTATGTTCTTCTCAGCCAGAAGGTTCGTTGATCCAGATCATCCCAGAAAAAGTCACCTTCCTCAGAAAAGCTTTGTATGGATTAAGGCCAAGCTCCAATAAAAGAGCCTGGTATGATGAACTATCAAACTTCCTGATGTCCAAAGGCTTTACTAAAGGTACAATTAACCCAACTTTATTCAAGATAAAATACGGGGAGGATATTCTACTTGTGCAGATTTACGTTGATGACATAATTTTTGGGTCTACAAACCCTAAATATTCAAAAAGATTTGAAAAGTTAATGCACAGTAGATTTGAAAATGGTCCTTATATGGGAATGAAGTTCTTTTTAGGACGACAGATCCACTAGGCCCCAAAAGGTGATTTTTATCAATCAGGCCAAGTACGCTTAGAAATTCTTAAAAGGCATAGATAGGACAATTGTCACTCCATGGTACACCATTGGCTACCAAACCCAAACAACCCAAACTAGATGTAGATTTGAGTGGAGAACCCGTAGACCAATCTGATTATCGTAGTAAGATCGGGTCACTCATGTACTTGACATCTAGTAGACCAGACTTAGTGCAAGCAGTATGCTATTGTGCACGTTATCAAGCACGACCAACACAAAAGCACCTCAAGGAGGTTAAAAGAATCTTTAAATACCTAAAGGGTACCATTAACATGGGACTCTGGTATCCAAAGGATTCTGGCTTTGAACTAACAGCATTTTCAGACGCTGATCATGCCGGATGCATTGATACTCGCAAAAGCACTTCTGGAGGGATATAGTTCCTTGGTGATAAGCTAGTAAGTTAGATGTCAAAGAAACAAAACTGCACTGCAATGTCTTCAGCAGAGGCAGAGTACGTGGCGTTATCTGCAAGTTATGCTCAAGTAATGTGGATGAGGACACAGCTTCAAGATTATGGCTTCAACTACAACAAAATACCGTTGTATTGCGACTCTCAGTCAGCCATAGCAATATCATGCAACCCCGTACAACATTCGCGAACAAAGCACATCCATACTCGGTATCATTTCATAAAGGAACAGGTTGAAAATGGTATAATTGAATTATATTTTGTCAGAACTGAATACCAATTAGCTGACAAAGTTTTACGGAAGCCATCTTGAAGGATCGGTTTAAGTATCTTGTCAGAAGGATTGGTATGAGATGTTTGACTCCAGCTGATCTGGAGGTTCTGACAAATGAGACTGCTTGATATCATCATCAAACATCACCATGTAAATATTTTTGAGAAAAGCAAAATACAAAAATATAAAACTTCAAAAAGAAAATACAAAATCAAAAAAACAGAAAATTTCCAAAAAGATTCTTCTCGACATGTCTCTTGGAATCGATAACATTTACGTGCTTAGAAATGTCGATTAACATTGACACGGGTGTGTAAATGAAGTTCGAGCGAGAGTTGCAAATAGTTTCAAAACATGTCATTTCTAATTCCTAAAATGGCTTATGTGCAAATATCAGTACATAACCCGGACTTCAAATAAAGGACGGTTTATAATACATATCTCACAATGAGACAATTACGTTTCTCGTCTTGCGCATTCTTACAAGACATTCAATGTTTTTAGCTCAAGAAAAAGGATAGTGTACGTTTAAGTGCGCTTACCCTTACCGTTAGAAGAGAAGTCCTCTAACATCTGGTTTTTCAAAAAGTTGAACACAATTTTTCAAGAATTTCTCGATGACAATTCATAATCTTTCAAAATTGTATGTTCAACACTCCAACCCTCACAATGTTTTCAAAAGACAACAATTTTTCAATTGGTCCTATTTTTGAGGGGGAGTTTTTCGAAAAACAAAGTTTTAATGTTCTTGGATACATCAACAACGACAACTCTTATGTATTCAAAACATTATCAAAATGTTCCAAACCATTCATGCTGATAATATTTTCTCCCACAGAATTTTCAAGACATATTTTAATCCAAGGAAATTTCAAAAAACTAAGTGTGTTTATTATTTAAAATAAGAGGGAGAAAATGAAATTAAAATATGCATATAATTGACTCAAAGTGCTGAAAAATAAGAAAAGGTTTTTTATGGTTGCGAATCTTATACCCAAACAACATATAATTTCATGACGATTCTGAAGTCATAAGGTGGTTAGGTTAGGAATCAATCCTATGATCCAACCAGAACCGGAGGATCTACCCAAGGATAATCCAAAGTTAGAAATAGCAGTCCTTAGGTATGATTGGAGATGAATGTATATGGGAATAATGCCGACTAAGATTGAGCTAACACTGGAACAATCACAACAAGGTGTTAGTAATGACGTCCTGGTAAGCATTGAAGGCGTTGAAGAATTAAAAAGAAATGTATGGATAAAGGGTGTTGTGACAATCCGTCAATTTCAGTTCATTATTTTATTCTCGAGTATTAATTATAATTTTCATTTTTATGTTGAGATATGAACTCACGACTAACCGGGAAGAAATTAGGCTTACACTTGTAATTTAAGTAACGTTTATGAAGAACCGACGAATCCTACCTTAACAGCGACGTTTATAATTCAAAATGCCGTAGAATATTTTAATTACATTCGTTTTTAAATCTCGTAGTCCTCGTACTATTTTTACGTTTTACGAAAAACGACTACAAATCGTACCTTTTTAAATATCGAAACTTTGAAAATACCCGTAATCAAAATGTGGGACAAGTTTTAACAAAAATCATCCCACATATACATAGTGGGGAGGACGGCAAGCCAAGAGGACACATGTCCTCTTGGTGGTCAAGATATTGCAACTTACACACACTTGGCAAGATAACTTGAAACCCTTATAAGCCATTTTTACTAGCAAAAACACATACATGCAAATTGATATCAAAAATCTTACACACACTCTTTCTTTCCCTCTCCTTTTGCCATGAACCACCACCACCATAGCACCATTATCATACAATTTTGAAGACCAAACAATGAGCACACTAGTGGATATGACTACCTAGTGTGTTTCCTATATTTTTGAAGCAACAAAAGAAGTTTTTCAAGAAGGTTTTTATATCATTTGGGGCTGAAGTTATAAGAAGGTTTATACAAGATATTTGAGTAAGGAAAATGGTGAACAAAAGTATTTTGGGTGGAGTTTAAGCTTGGGATTGAAGCCTTCATCAAGCTTGTTCTTATTTTGATCATTTTGATCTTGTCTACATTTTCTTGTGGTAAAACCTTCATAAGTTTTGTTATCATTTTATTTCTATTTCATTATATGTATATACATGTATTGTACTTTGATGATCAAGTAATAAAAAGTAGCATGCATGTGTAGATCTAGGTAAGAAATGACTAAATCAACTATTAAAACTTGCTAGAAATCATTGAAAATTTAGGGCTGTTGTTAACAGTAAGTTCTGGATTTTTACATAAGTATTAGACTTGATTTGATTTACCTAGGTTGTAGATAATTGAGTGATGATCATGTGGCTAATTGGATACTCAATGGAAAGTGAAAATTGATCAAGTTATGACCATTTTACCAAAAGACATCAAATCTACCTTGCTAGCCAGAACGTATAAAAAGTCATGATTTCGTACTGAGTTGGTTAAAAACCTAAAACTATGAGACCTAGATAAAATCATGTAGGTTCTGTACCAATTGGATGATCAACCAATTCATTATGGTTTGAAAATGGCATCAAAAATGGTGAAAGTGAATTTTCAGCCAAAAATGCCAACTTGACCTTTGTATAATGAAGTGACCTTAAGTATATATTTACTTAAAATAAGTATAAAAATGACTTATAATCTATAATGTACATTTAAAAATGAAACTAGGGATATAAATTTTATAAGTATATCATTTATGGTTTGAAAGATACAACTATTTTCGTAAGCATAAACATATAAATTTTTTTACGTCTATATCAATACTAAAATTTGTAAAGCGTTTTTGCGACTAAAACCCGAGATGGTAGAACCCCCTTTTGGGAACTTTTGTATGATGAACCTACTGATAATAAACTTAACCCGACATCGAGAACCCGAAAATTTACTATAAACTCATAAACAAGCTTAAAATGGACTATATGACCATATTGGGCCATTAGGCCCAATGTATATGAATGGACCTATTGGACTTAACTTTGGACCCAACCCACTTGGGCCTAATTAATGGGTTAAGATCTGGTCTTGGACTTATAAAATGGACTAAATTACTTAATGGACTCATAAATGGGCCTATTGGGCCTTTGGACTAAAATTGGTAACAATTAGTGAAAAATGAGCTAATTTAGTACATGATAAACACATAGAAGACTATGAGAATAGAACCTAGAGTATTATAAATTATTGATCATCATATAAGATACATGTATATATACATATTTAAATTTTGAATTTTATTTTATCGACTAGAAACCTAAGACCCGTTACAATTTGTATAGGTCTTGGTTGATTGACGCGCCTACTTTCGAAGTTTTTATTCATCGATATTCTCGTCCGACATCACTAAGTGAGTTCATAGCCTCACATTTTTACACTTTAATTGTTTTATAAACCCGCGAGGGAGATAACATGCTTGTTTTTAAAATAGAACACAAGGGACCCGAATGTATGCTAGTAGCCTTGATTATTATAAGTTAGCTTAACTCGCTAGATAAAAGACCCGCAGAAATCATGAATTGTTAATTGCCGGGAAAAAGGCATACGCTTATACATGAAATAGTACTATTTGGAGGCTACCACCTCTAATCCGTGACGACTAGCTATCGTCTTGTTCGGAATATACAACATATATGCATTGTATTGAGAATAAGAAACACTCATAGCAGGGTGTATAAGTGGGCATATATATTGAATATACAGATTAAGTGTACGATATTCATGAGGCTTATAATAATCCTCCGATATAACTTTGTATGGCCACATCGTTGTATCCAGATGAATATTGAAAAATGATACTTGTGTTCGGAAATTATTTTTATTGTTTATATATATAAAGTCTATGGATTCATTCAACATCATTGTTGACTTTTAGCATGTTTTATCTCAGGTCCTTGAAGGTAATTCGGCGATGGAGATATGAAGGCCCGCTAAATAATTATTCATTTGAAAATGTTTTGTAAAATGTTGTATGATGTTGTTAAACTTATTGGGACTGTGATGTAAACTTTATTTTATTCAAATGAATGAAATTTTCTCAAAACGCCTCTTTTTGAGTCGTTTTCTATGATTTAAGTTATTGTGCTATGATGTAACACCATTAGACCCTTCCGCTGACATGAAGCTAAATTGAGGGTGTTACAGGTGTAAACAAAGAAGCCCTCCACACAACTTAAGGCAGAAACCGGGTCAATACATATGCTGTCAGAATCACATGTTGATTGCTGACATTGAAGACGACATCATGGACCCAGTGATGCAATGCACAACCCTTCCCAGCCATTCGGGTTTCTCTCAACAGAAACTTGTCTCATTTATCACTGAGATACACACGTTATCTATTGACATCTCATTCCGAGATCGTTGATATTGAATAGGTGGCAATTTGCTCAAGCCTCCGAGTACTAAAACCAAAATGCACTAATCGAGTCTAGAGCCAAGAGATCAATAAAAATCTCGTTAGGACACATTCCATTTCAAACACTTGTTGAACATCTTCAAGTTTACATGCTGTTAACAAGATTCCTATGCAATATCATTGTGATATTTGCCAGAACATCCGAGTGATACTTATGTATTCACAATGAAGATGGAAATCCTGCTTGAGTCAGCCTCAAACAAGCTCTTGGTAGGTGACTTGCGAGATTCTATATGAATCAAACTTGTGACAACTGGATATCGATTTGGTCCAGTAAATGAATTGACGGTAAATGAATTGACGGTTGATGAATTTTGATAAAAGCTTAAAACTTCCGATGTGTTACAAAAACGCTTTTACAAGTAATATGTCGATTGATTTTCAAATCAATTTTCTTGATTATCACTAACGTAAACCTGCAGGTTAAAACGGTGGTGACAGTATCCCAATCAACCAAAGTCGATTCATTACCACATGTTCATGCTCATTCTACAAAGACAATCTATCATGAAAGCTCAAGATTTAAAGACAAAGACTTCCGCTAACTCTGATTTGAAGCTTTTAAGATGAGGCATAGTATGAGAATGTTGGCCAAAGACACAAGATCGCAAGATGGCATAGACGATAAAGACAATGACAAAGGCTCAAAGTCAAGATCGCAAAGCATGAAGGAACAAGCCTACAACAAAGAACAAAGAGAAAGACCAAGACCACATGAGCTTAACGACAAAAGCAATCTCATTGATCTCATGAAGGAGTGTCATCAATGAACTCACTTCGAGGGAGATTGTTAGCCTCAAAATATTGAGTCGAACATGAAGTTCGTCCATTATGTATGTTAGTCTCGGTCAATCAATTAGTTAACGTTGTAATAGGAAAGTATCGGGAATCGGGCTCGATAGTTAATCTAATATTGTATATGTTTCGGGTTTAATCCCAAGCAAAACCCGAGCTCGGGTCCTAGTCAAATATCCCGAACGTCACTTAATGTGTAGGGGTATATAAGTAACTTTTCCACCTAGGAAAAGGTAGTTGATTTCATTTATAATATTTCACTTTTCTATATTCTCTCTCAACTCTCTCACTAGTTTCTCTCTCTAGAAATCAACTCTCTCTATTTTCTAGCTCGATTCGTGGTTGTTATATGAAGTGGAAGTGTTAATCGGGATCCTACACTTCTGTTCTTAGCACTTTCTTCACTAAGAGTTTCTCTTGCTCTTTTCCTAGTAAGTGATTTCTTTCTTCTTCCTCCAGCTGTCCTAGAACTTTCTTTCACAGCTTGTTCAGCTATAACATCATCTTGCTGAACTATCTCTTCTTCAACTAGTTTTGAAGATTCTTGTTGAAGATCAAATCCTGATCTCTTGATAACTTTCTTCTCAATCTTAGAACCCATAGGTATAAAAGCCTAATTTTGATCCCATACTCTTTCAAATATAGGTCTAATGTCTTCATAGCTCATTCCCTTGAAATGACTCATCTTGTATCCACCTTGATTCTTCAGATACAAACACATGTTCTTCCTTACTTCAGCCACAGAGAAAGGTCTATTTTGAAGTGTATGATATCTTAGAATAGCTGGATCACTCCAATTAATATCATGAGCTTCATCAACTTTAGTTGCAACTTCTTCTCTTTCATCCAACTGCTTTTGCAGTTCCAAGGCTGTTTCGATGTCAATCCTTTCTTGTTCTTAAAAAAAATTTTGGGGTGTGATTTCTAGTGTTTGGTTATTCATTTAAACAACAGGGGTTTGTCCGGTTCGTGTCGCAAATCTACAAATTATTGAAGTGATATTTCCACTTGTAAGTTGTTTTAAATTTAAATTTTTTGTTTGTCCTTATTGGGTTTATATCTCTCACAACAACAACAACAACCTTGGGGGCGGAAAAACGGCGGGGGCTTAGGGGGACTGGGGTCCGGTGCAGGGATGGGTCCCCCTCCTTTTTTTGTAACGGTCGTGTTTCTTCGTTGACAAAGAGAGATGATACTAAACCCAAAGGGACAAACAAAATTTAAATATTATAAACCTTCCATACAAGAAAATCTTCAAATTTAGATTTCGACACGAACCGGACAACCCAAACGTTGTTTGCGGAGCAGAATAACCAAACACTATAGAAATCAACCCCAAATAATATTATTCTACAGTGTTTTCCCCTTGTCAAAATTCCCCAAAAAATATATAAGTTGTGTGTGTTGTAGGTTGCGGACCAACTAAACACAACACAAGAAGATGTGTTTTTTTTATTTTTTTGTAAATGAATGGATTAAGATGAAATACTTCTATGTGTAAGCATATATGTTACATATCTTATGACAAATGACAAAAATTTAGCCTCCATGTCCCCTTTTCAATCATAACCGGCCATGTGGATACCAAGGGATACCCGGGCCGTTTATCTTCCTCTTCGTGCTGAAATCCTTAAAAAGCTCCGGTAAAACCACAACCGTAAAATTTAACCCCAATAGTACAAAAAAGCGATTTTTATGGGTGATGGGGTTTACCATAAAAATACTTTTTCCCTTAACACATTTAACCCTTCAAAATTCAATTTGGTACATTAACGGACTTGTCATACTCATTTTTATGGATTTTTTCTCAAATTTCACGGGTAAGGCTTCAAAATGGCCAATTTGTTAGGATCCCGAAAATCACTTCAATAACATATACCAACCACGAATCGAATGAAGAAATGAGAAGAATAAAATGAAGGTTTTTGAGAGAGAAACAAGAGAATAGTTCGAGATAAAAGAGAGATATATTAGAAAAGAATATCTTTAAAAATGAAAGATTTGTTGATTCTTTTTTCCAAAGTGGAAAAGATATATATAAACATCTGTCACATTAAGTAAAACGAATTGTGGTGGTTAAATAACTCTGATCGTGCATCGGACTTCTTTGAATAAACCCAAAGAAAAAAGAAACATAACAATATTAGACATTAACTAACAAGCCTGATTCCCGATACTATTCTATACAACGTTAACAAATATGTTGACCGAGACTAACATACATAATGAAACAGAATCAGTGTTTCGAACCCAATATTGGAGGCTAACAAATCCTCCACCCCTAAGAGTGAGTTCATGATGACACTGACTTACATGGAGATCAATTAGATTGCTTTTGTTGTTAATCTTATTTGGTCTTGGTCTTCTCTTTTTGTTCTTTTTGTATGCTTGTTTCCATCATGCTTTATGAACTTAACTTTGAGCCTTTGTTCATTTTCTATTATCGTCTTTTTCATCTTGCTGATCTGTGTCTTTGGCCAACATTCCTCAACTATGGGGGGCTCATCTTGAAAGCTTACAAATCAGAGTAGCGGAAGTCTTGTGTCTTTATCTTGAGCTTTCATGATAGATTGTCTTTGTAGAATTAAGCATGAACATGTGGAAATGAATCTACTTTGGTTGATTGGATACTGTCACCACCATTTATAAACCCATGCATAGTTTAAACGAAAGTGATAATCGTAGAAAATTGATTGTGAAAAACAATCGAACGTAATCACTTAGTAAAAGCGTTTATTATTGTAACCACATCGGATTTGTAATAAAAGCTTTTATATCAAAAAAAAATTTCATCAACCGTCAATTCATTTACAGGACCAAATTGAAATCCAGTTTTTCACAAGTATTATTCATATAGAAGCTCCTCATACACCTACCGAGAGCTTGTTTGAGGTTAACTCAAGCATAGAATTTCACACATCTTTCATTGTGAATACTAAAATATCACTCTGATGTTCTGCAATCTATCAAAAGGATATTGTCTTTGGACCTCTTTGTTAACCCACTTAGAACTTGATGATTTCAACAATGTTTGTAATGGAATTTGTCCTGACTATATCTTAGATTGAATCTCATTGTCCACAAGACCTCGATAGTGCATTTTGGTTTTAGTACTCGAGGCTGGAGCAGATTGCCACCATATTCAATATCAAACTTCTCGGAGTGAGATGTTTAATAGATACAATGTGTAACTCCGAGACAAATGAGACAAGTTTCTGTTGAGAGAAACCCGAATAGCTGGGAAGGGTTGTGCATTGCATCACTTGGTCCGATGATTTCGTTTTCAATACCAGCAATCCATCTTGATTCTGATAGATAATGTATTGACCCGGTTTCTTCTGCCCTTTAAGTTTGCTATGGAGGGCCTTTCTTTCTTTAAGACCCTTTATCCGATACATTTCTTTTTCATTCTTCAATGCCTTTAAGCTTACCAAGAAGTCATTACTCCCCTTTTGTTATTGATCCATTTTAGCTCAATCTTAAGTCGCTTATTCCCAAAAACGATTCATCTTACAATCATACCTGAAGGACTGCTATTTCTAACTTTGATTATCCTTAGGAAGATCCCTCGTTTCTGGTGTTTGGATCATAGGATTGATTCCAACCTAACGCACCCTAATGACTTCAGAATCGTCGATCGTGAAATTAGATGTTTTTGGGTATAAAAGATCGAACCATAAAACCAATTTCTTACTGTCAGCACATGAGTCGATTAGAATCATATTTTAAATAATACTTTTCTCCACTATTTTAAATAATAACCACTTAGTTTTTTTGAAATACTTTGTTAGTAAAAAATTGTCTTTAAAAAAATTCTGTGGGGAAAAATATTATCAGCATGAATGGTTTGGAACATTTTGATAATGTTTTGAATACATAAGAATTTTTGTCGTTGTTGATATATCCAAAAACATTAAAACTTTTTTTTGTTGAAAAAACCTCCCCCTCAAAAATATGGAGACCCTAATTGAAAATTGTTGTCTTTTGAAAACATTGTGAGGGATGGAGTGTTGAACACACAATTTTGAAAGATTATGAATTGTCATCGAGAAATTCTTGAAAAATTGTGTTCAACTTTTTTGAAAAACCAAATGTTAGAGGACTTCTCTTCTAACGCTAAGGGTAAGCGCACTGATACGTACACTATCCTTTTTCTTGAGCTAAAAACATTGAATGTCTTGTAAGAACAGCTCAAGACCGAGAAACGTTAATTTTCTCGTTAGTTAAGGATAATTATAAACCCCTTTTATATGAAGTCCGGGTTTATGTAACTGATATTTGCACAAAAGGCAATCTAGAAAATTCGAAATGACATGTTTTTAAAACTATTATGCGAACTCACGCCTCGAAGCTACATTTACACACCCCTGTCAATGTTAATCGACATTTCTAAGCACGTAAATGTTATCGATTCCAAGAGACATGTCGAGAAGAATCTTTTTGGAAATTTATTATGTTTTTTTGATTTTGTATTTCCTTCTTGAAAGTTTTAAATTTTTGTATTATTTGCTTTTTCCCCCCCTCTCAAAATATATTTTACATGGTGATGTTGATAATGATTATCAACATTATCATTTAGTCCCAGAACCACCAGATCAGCTGGTCAAAACACTCATACCAATCTTCTGACAAATACATAACCGATCCTGAGAAGGGCTTTCGAAAAACATGTCAGCTAATTGGTATTCAGTTTCTGACAAAATATAATTCAATTATAAAAACCATTTTTTAAACCTGTTCCTTTATGAAATGTAACGATATGGAAAGTGCTTTTGTTCGCGAATGTTGTACGGGGTTTGCATGAATATTGCTAATGGCTTGACTGAGAGTAATACAAACGGTATTGTGATGTAGTTTGAAGCCAAAATCTTGTGAAGTTGTGTCCCTCAATACCACCTTACTTAGCACAACTTACAGATAAACGCCACGTACTCAGCCTCTGCTAAAGCATTCAAGTGCAGTTTTTGTCTTCTTTTACCATCCCAACTTACTAGCTTATCACCAGGAAACTGTATCCCTCTAGAAGTGCTTTATGCCTAGTATCAATGGCATCCGGACATGATGCAGCGTCTGAAAATGTTGTTATGTTCAAAGCCAGAATCCTTAGGATACCAGAGTCCCATGTTAATGGTACCCTATAGGTTATTCAAAGATTCTATTAAAACCTCCTTGAGGTGAGGCTTTAGTGTTGGGTCGTGAGGCTTGATAACGTGCACAATAGCATACTGCTATCACAAACACGGACTACAATGCAAGTACAGTGAGTGATCCGGATTTTTCTACGGTAATCAATTGTTTCTACGGGTTTCTCCACTCAATATCTACATCAGTTTGGGTTTTGTAGACAATGGATACTCAATGGATGTGACAATTAACCATATTATAACATTTTCCCCAAAAATTTCTAGAAGCGTACATGGCCTGATTTGATAAAAATACCTTTTTGGGGACTGGTGGATCTGTAGTCCTAAAAAAAAAAAAAAAGAAAAAATTTCACATCTCCCCTCATTCAGGACATTTCAAGATCTATCTACTAGTTCATTAAACTTTATCAAATCTTTTTTGAATATTTAGGGTTGTAGAATTGACCCAAAAACTTATGTCTCAACGCAAATCTGCACAAGTAAAATATCCTCCCCTGTATTTTATCTTGAATAAAGTGGGGTCAATTGTACCTTTAGTAAAGTCTTTGGACATCAAGAAGTTTGATAGTTCATCATACCGATGCTCTTTGAACTATGCTTAATCCATACAAAGCTTGTCCTCAAAAGGAAAGACTTTTTTCTATATGATCTGGATCAACGAAAGCCCTTTCTGCTGAGCACAAAAACCTCCTCCTATCACTGGACCAACAAGAACTGTTGTTTCCCCCACGTCCATAGTCAGATAGATTGGAAAAGACTGTATGCTGCTGAGCAATGAAAATCCGAACTGCTTCTAAGCGTAGTAACTGGTGCAAATGATTCTTCGTAATCATACCCTCTTCCGATGCATAACCTTTAGCTACAAGTCGTCTTTTTTGCGAATATATAGTCTGAATCCTTCATCCTTTTGTTCTTCCATAACTACTTTAGCTTTATAATCATCTTTGCCAAATGGTTTGTCAAAGAGTTCCCAGACATTTAGGTCTTTCAACTGGATGAAGTTCATCCGGCATTGGCTTCGATCCATGCAAAATCAGCCATTTGTCCTCCTAATGTTTCTTCGGATTCAACAATACTCACTCGTAAGTTACTCGTGTAAGTCTTATCTTTTTATATATAAATTAATATTAAATACATAACAAGGATCAAAATCCAGAAAATCAATAAAACCGAAAGTAGTATAGAGTATTTCCGGGTCGTTATGTCCCAACGAGGCCTTGAAGGAAATATAATTTGAACGGATTTGATGATTGATGTTTGAATGACAAAGATTTGGATTTGATTTTTTTTCTAAATAAATGCAAAAGCAATTAAGGAAATCCTGACGACAAAAGTTATGAAAGATTTAAACCTAAAAATAGACGGTAATGTTAAAACGCGCGCATAAAAAAACTAAATTAAACAAAAATAAACCTAAAGTAATAAAAAATGCTAAACAGCTACAGTTTGAGCTCAAATAAGCGTAATGTAAAATGTAACAGCAAGTTTGGGGCATTAACCTAATAAGCATATGCAACAAATATAAGCAAGGTAAATAAGTGCTAGAACAAATGCCAAGAAACATAATCTAATCAAGGCGAACTAACCCAAATTAGCATAATTCAAAAAATCAATAAAGCTAAATAAGACTTATATTTAGTTAACTTGATCAAATGTGTCACTCAAATTACCTAGTTACTATTATATCAAAACTATTTTGTTTATCAAATAACGTAAGCGGATTTCTCCTTTCAAACGATAAAGACCGTAGACAAATCTTTATAACAATATGACTTACAACGGATCTTTTGAACTATACCCGTTATAACCTACAACCAAAGCTTTGATAAGTAAAATACATATTGATTTCTGTAACACCCGACCCCTAGGGGCAGCATCGTATTGCCGCAGCAGAAATTAAGCAATTTGTGTAACTAAATGCATCCGTCACACGAGCATAGAAAACGACTCAAATAATACGTTTACCAACATGTTGTTCCAAAATTATCAAAGTTAAAAAGCGTTTAGGTTCCTACATGAAACGTAACCACCGTCTATTAGCAAACCATGAAAAACATAATGTTTTCAAATAAAAGACTTGTTTTTAAACACAACATAAGAAATTGGTTTTTGAAAGTGACCGGAACACACAAGAAGGTCTATCCATAAAAATCCAACACCAGATACAGCTCCAAACGACCCCCCACCTCCCACGCTATCGAATACCATTCAGTCCTGGATACCTGGTATAGAAACATGTTTAAAACGTCCACAACAAAGTCGAGTGAAATTCAAATAGTTAGTTAAATAAAATCAATAAGTAAAAAACAGTTGAACACAAAATTAGTTCTCTGGGAAAACAAAAGCAACAAATGCAAAAATGATATAGCAACCTTTCTTATTCTTTTCATCCACTGCAATAATCTCATGACAGCCTAACGTTAAAAAAAACAACATGGCATTATCACAATGCTAAATGTTGCCCCAAACAGGAATTATTGCCATATAACTACTAATTTCTAATACCAAAAATGTCCTGTATTTGACAGGGTGGTTCACTATGATTCAAACCCCGGACAGGGTTGTCAAACCCAATAGATCTATTTAATGCATTAGCGTTTACCTCTCAACAAGGCAATTAATGGTTCATGAAATAAGGGACTTCGACAATAGCAACTTTGCGGAAACAATCTCGTAATCGGGTCCAGCATACCATAAAATCATATGTGTTCGATTTATAAAACAAACATGTATCCCCCTCGCGGGTTTAAAAACATTTAAAAGAATTTAATGCGAGGCTATGAACTCACCTTAAGCAAAAGATCCAATCAATCAACTTCAACAATGCAATACTTCACGTCTAACCGCGACCTATATAGTACATATATAGCGGCACTTGACTAAAAGTATATTAAATCATATAATGTATATATATGTATTACTATTACGTATATATAATCATATACTAAAATCTCCAAGTGCGACGCAAAACATTTCGCTTTGATTTACTTAACAATATAACAATGCTTTTAATAACGTTTCCATTTTTAGAAAGTTGGCCAAAAGTAAGGATAATATAATCCAAACTTAGCATTTCATCTTAATTTAACTAACATTACGAACCCTTTAATTGTTATAAACTATATTCAAAAATATACGTAAGTTTGACTTTCAAAAGTCAAACTTCGTAGTTGACTTTTTACTCAAAAATGACCCAAACTTGACTCTGTCGTAAAATCTTTATTTTTAGGAGTTACAAGGTCTACCTTATATCAAAACGGACCTTAGAACATCATTTATCATATTCAAAAGCCTAATTTAGATTTCAAAATTTTCTCAACGTGCTATGGTCAAGTCAAAGTTTCTAGTCAATAAAAGTCAACCCAAAGTCATACAAAAACTCATTTTTGACAAAATCTAACCCTTCCAACATGTTTAACTAGCCTATTAACATGTACTAGAACCATCAAACATATGTTCATACTTGTAACACTTTCAAATCGATTTTGCACTTGAATCAACTAGCTATAATCACATATATGTAATAACCATATAATTAATCAAGACATAAACATAAACAAGTGCTTACAAAGCCAGAACAAAGATCAAATATGGTTTCCTCCTTCCTTTTGAAATCGGACGAACCCCAATACCAAACCAAAACCCCTTTTCAAATTAAACTAATTCAATATAACAACAATCTAACACCCCTAAACACTTTCTTATACACCAAATCACTAGAAAATGACCAAAAACCCAACTTCAAAATATTTTAGTGCATGAAAGGTATTATCTTTAGTGGGATTTATAGAGGATTGAACAAGGATTAATATGGTATAATCGGATTTAAATGCATGTAAGTAATGAATTTTTGACAATGGATTTGTGTGTGTGTGTGTGTATTTCGAACGGACAACAAGGAGGAGAGAAACAAGAAAATGAAATTTTTATAAAAGAGTGAAATGGAAGTATATGGACCCTATTTATAGAAGTAAACTTTGATCACTTGGCAATTTAGGTCCCTCCTTCTCATAAGTCCTTGCAAGTTTAATACCAATTGGTTATATTTTCGTTACTTAGCCGACCAAACACGGGTAACATCACGTTAGTAAATATTTTTTAATCCGTCCCACTAAATATAGTTTAAAACCTTTAATAAAATATTGAACCTCGTAAAACATGACCTTTAAACAAGGTTTTTACAAAAACTCAGGGAAACGACAAAAAATACAAAATTAACATATTTACGCTCTCGGAGCAATAAAATATATTTTTTTTGACTTTCTTAAATGCTAAAAACAAATAGAAACTAAATCACGGAATGAAATTCACTTAATAATTTGAAATTCTAATCAACCACATATAGCATAACGACTATAATTATTTACGCAATTAAAAATAACTATCTTAGGCTAGGGATAGACGTTGACCTAAAACTCGGGTTGTTACAATTTCAACATAAGCTTAAGATTAAAAGATCGCATTTATACCAAACGCTTAATCATTATATTAACATCACCGAATAGTCATGAGATATTTAGCCTCTCATGGCTACGAAGTTCATAACAAAATAAAGTAGATAAACAAGAAACATACTATTGGCCGGGTAAGAAATAAGGTCACTCTACCCGTTACAATATCGAATTCTTACAAAGACCTTAATTCACTAAATTACCATTATGGTGTTCATTGTTCTTACGATCTCAACTCAAGATGTTTGAGACAGCGATTTGTGTGTGAAAATATTTAGATAAAAAAAGAGAATGAATGATGTGATAGATATTGCAAAACGGCTTGACTCCGTCTCTAATTTAATATGCTGAAAAAGGGGTCGAAGAATGGCAGCGCCCATTCTAAAATTGTGTGGCGGTACTTTGCTTAAGTAGGTTGCAAAAGTCCTAAAATATCAGCAAGGAAGTGTGGTCATACATTCTTATAAAAACCGGCGCACGTGGTAGAGTTAATACATGTCTTCATTTAAATCCCTTTTAATTCTCTCTTAATCTGTGATAGGAAGTAGTCAGGCGTGCATCCAGAATTGTGCGCGTACTTCTTAGCATTTTTAGTTAGAGGCCCTTACTTTTCTCTAACTTTCTTACGATGAGTAGAACACTCTTAATTTTGGACTTTTGAGTCGGAGTGGCTTCAAGTGAACCTGCGATATATTTCATTCTAATAATATGCAAAAGTATTCACTCAGAAAGTATAAAATATATACAAATAACGGCCGTCTAAACATATATATAGTTTAGGTGCGAATAAAACAAATCCCCCTCAACACTAAGATATTGCTTGCCTTCAGAGCGAATCAAAGCGAGAAACAAGATCAATTAACGTAACATGGAGAAAATTTATATTAACAAGTGTTTACCTGATTTTAATAACATTTTCAGGCATATTCATATAACAGAAACCTTATAAAGGGGATGCTTTTTGAATTGATGTTCACTCTAGCCACTCATATAAGGTTTATATTTGTAGAGTCATTCAATTGCACAGACATAACCTAGATAGCTACCATAGGTTTGTACAAGACACATAAACATGCCCATTGCGGAGTGAGCACTCAGACAAAAATCTTAAAGAGGCAAAACATGATAATAATTGAGGGTGAGCAGCATGTTACCCGATTCCATATGCCACTTAAGTAGTTATGAATGATAAAAGAGACGATCTTAATTGAGAGTAAAGTCTGAAAAAATAGAGAACTAATATTGTGAAATAGGTTTAGTGATGAAAGGCTCGTGACTTAAATAAAGTCACGAGACCCATCAAATAGCTAAAAGCTAAGAAACAAAAGCTCCTTGTTCTTTGTAAAATGGGTATAAATAAATACCCCTCCAAACCTCCAACACCACCATTTGTAGAAGTGTGTCCCAAAGGTCTTCTAATCATTACTCTAATCCTCCACCTCGCCTCTTTCTCCTCTCCTACTTTATATATTTCTCTCACTAGAATAAACACACATAA
The DNA here is from genome assembly GCA_026074375.1 of Tanacetum coccineum. Lineage (NCBI taxonomy): Eukaryota > Viridiplantae > Streptophyta > Magnoliopsida > Asterales > Asteraceae > Tanacetum > Tanacetum coccineum. The sequence goes on from BQNB010012423.1 coordinate 56,895, forward strand.
TACCCTAAAACACAACACTTTAATGCTTTATTGATCCCTAAATTCAAGACCTAACAAGTGGTATCAGAGCAGCATGATGCAATTTAAGTGGTTATTAGGAGAGCTTATATGTCAGGTTATTCACATGACAGCTTATCCTAGCACTTATTACGAGCTAATATTTGCGCTAAGTTGAGCTTATTTTGAGCTTATATATCGGTCCTGATAATCTGCTGATGCATGATTCTGTTCTTCAGATTATTTTTCGTAAGCTTATTTCGTAGGTCAAAAACATCTTATTTTTTTGGGTCAAAAGTCAAACTGTTTTTATGCCGGTCAAACAGCCTTATTCTGTGGCTTATTTCGTTAATTTCGGTTGTGTTTTAAGCAATCGAAATTGATTGCTTACGGTTTTATCATAAGAGTCTTGGCCAAATTAGTTGAAAATCTGCTTAATTGAGCATATTGTTAAAATCAGTAGTTCAAATTCAGTAAAATCTGTTACATTAATCAATTTCAGTATGTTTGACTGGTCAAACTCAGTAAAATCTGTTACTAATATCAAATTCAAAAAAATTTGTTTCGAAATTGTTGATTCGTCAAACTCGGATCTATAACTGATTTGATAGAAATTTAACTTTTGGTCAAAGTTCAAAACTCAGAATTGAAATCAGAATTCCTTACCGAATTTGAAATCAAAGAAAAAAAATAAAAGATAAAGTAGATCTCATATTTTTCCTTTGTGTGCACAACAATAGATTCATAAGATCTTTAACAGATCCAAATCATACAAAAGGAAATCATCACAGATTTGACTTAATTTCGACAAGGTTCATTTTCGTCAAGAGTGACAAGATCTAACAGACTTAAACCAACATCGTAAAAGAAATACAAGATCTCATATTTTTTCTTATGTTTTGAACACAAGTTTCAACGATCTCTCAAGATATCTAACACAAAAAGTTCCATCATCACAGATCCAAAACCTTTTATAAAAATCAAACTCGGTAACATAATTTCAGAAAAACAAACTCAGAAACAAGACCTTTCAAACTCGGAACAACGCGTTTTTTAAATCAAGCCTCATTTTTTTAGATCTCAGTTTTAGGTTTCGATTCTCTTTCAAGAGTTAAAGATCTACAAATATCTTCTCAAACCCATATCATCATTGATCTTGTGTGAAGACATAGCTTCATCTTAACTTTTCGAAACTCATAAATAAAAGATAAAGAACACGATGTTCAAATCTATTGCTTTGTTTCGAGTCTGATTAAACATCATCAACACAAGATTTGATCTCAGAATCGTTTAAAAGTTGTCAAATCTATAAAGATTTCTTTTTTTGAACATCTCATCATAGATCAATTTGAAGCTTTGCTTCTTGTTAATATTCGAAAACCATAAAAGGAAAATCAAGAACAAGGGTGTTCAAGACTTCACTTTGTTTCGGTGGATAAAAGAAAACAAGAAAATAGAAACGAAATCCAACCTACCTTTTAGATCTTAAAGCCAATATATTTTTTCTTCTTTTCTTTGTGTAATTTAAGAAACGAACATCAAAAATATCATAGTTTGTGTTCATTTTCAAAAGCATCAATAGACTGGGTGACTGATTATCAAAATAGTGTGGCTGAGATTTGTGTGAGTTATCAATAAAAAGGAAAAGGTGCATTCTTGTGAGAAAAAGAGAGGCTCAAGTATTGGTAAGAGTGAGGCAAGTTTATTTGTGAAAGTATAATAAGGTTTGGTGTGTGTTGTATCTGTGACTACAAGAAAAAAAGGCGTGTGTTTAAGTTTCTAGGTTTAGGGTTAGAGAGTGTTTGTAAAATAGTGTTTAAATAAAAATTGTTGTGCCTTCAATAGTATCTATCAAAAAAGCACATAAAGTTTTGATAGGGCCAATTGTTTTTGATTAATTGTTTAGGCAGCAAAATTAGTTTAACAGGGGTAAATTTGGCTGGGGCAGTATTTTTCGTGGCTACATAGTGAATTCGTTATAAACATAACTAGTGTTGAGCCTGAGATTTGCGCTAAATATCTTGCAAATGATAAGTTGCCAAAAATCAATTAAACTAAAAGTTGAGTGGTTGAGTGGTTTACTTTCGCTGGGAAATAAAATAATTAATAGTCTTTGTAAGATAAAGTGAGTTTGATGTTGAATTCTTAAATTGAGTTGAATAATTATGGAGTGGTTCATTTTGAGATTTCATTTGTGATTGTGTTTTGTAATCAATTAGTGATTGTATGAATCATTATTGTTCGTGATTGATTTTATTTGTGTGATAATTTGGATTGAATTCTTGGGTGTGTGTGATAATTTGAAACTTACTTGGGATCGTTGTGCTACATTAGAAAAATGGCATCAAATGAGAATCAACAATTATTTGCTTGAAAAAGTCCCAAAACAAAACACGGACTTGACTAGTCATTCTTGAGTTAAATAAGAAAAGTGTACCGGTTTTAAAGAAAACATCAAAGGGGATAACAAATATCTCAACAACGAATTTCTTGAGGCTGATCGCAAAGCAAAACATTATTAATACAACTACTCAGTCTCATTTATTCGTGATCAAAGATATCATTTCGAGATCTAAAACACACAACTTGATAATAGACTTAGTTGCTATTGACTACAAAAGGGAAAAAAAGGAATATCAAAAGACACAAATGATTTTCAATCAAACACAGCGTGACAAAGAGAAAAAATATCTTAATGATATTCTTCAGTTACAAGCTAAAGTCAAAGATCTTGAAGACGTTGTTTGTAAAATGGGCAAATCAACTGAAAACTCTTTTTCGGTTTGCAATACAAAGTGAACAAAAAGCTATTGTTAACAACTACGGAAGTCAGTTGGTGATAAACGGTCCCTTACTTTCTTTCACAAGCTTATGCCACAAATTCCTAAGTTGTATCGTGCTTAAAACTTTTGTAATAAGAAAAAACAACTGCAGTGTTTGGATTTCTTAGGGAAACTCTTGAGGATGCTGAAAAGAGTCAATTAAAAATGAACGAGTTTCAAAAAGATGAAAAAGTTCAGGAGTTAAAGATAAAACCAATCGATTACAGAAAATTGAACAAACTTTATGACGATTTTGTTCCTCAAAAAGAACTTTCTGCTGAACAAAC
>BQNB010012423.1:62500-74359 GCA_026074375.1 Tanacetum coccineum
ATGTAGCTTAAAACAACGAAAAACGTGACGAGAATAATTCACGTTCTTTAAAAAGTGAAATTTTAACAATTTAAAACCCTACGGTAGAGCAAAACTAATTTTTTTAGAAACTATTGATAAAAAGATAATTTTCTAAAAAAGAATTTTATTTTTGACTTTTTTATAATTTTTTATGGATTAAAAAAATAAACGATTTAAAAGAAAAATAAATATAAAAAATACAAACGTTTATAAAAATTCTGAAAAAATTGAGAAAAGTAGATTAAACAATGATGGAATGCTAAGAAAAATAACTGGAGACACAGCTTATCCAAATAAGCTCTAATACTGCTAAACATCCCAGCTTATTATACTAAAAAGGGTAAAACGTGTATAAGAACTGGAATTTTGAAGTTAGAATGAACGAAAAATCCAACAGGGCGCGTTGGTTGAGTGAGTTTGTGTGTGGTGGTAGTTAGCTAAAAGGTGAGAGTGGTAGAGGTCGTGGGTTCGATGCCTATGCTACACGCCACGATTTCCCCTCTTCCTTTTTTTTTACAAAAAACTTTTTATAACTAAGCTTATTAAATAAGCATAAAAACACAACTTTAATGAAGACGATCTATTATCCAAAACTAAAAAAAAAGCACGAAAATAAGCAATTTAAAAATGGACAGATAAAAGATAAAACTACTAAGTCCTAAAAAAATCTAACTGTTTGCATTTTTTTAAGGAGAATAGGCTAATGAAAATGACAAATAAGCTAACACAGATAATAAGATATGTCTAAAAAGCACATAAGAACAAAAATAAGCACAAATGATAAGCTAGATAGACAGAAAAGCTAAAAAGGCTTAAAAAACACTTAAAATTCACACTAGAAAGCAAATAAGCTCAAATAACTATAGGGCAAAACCAAATAAGCTAAAATTGGGTTTATCCTAACCAATTAAGACTAACTAAACCTAAATAAGCAAGAACAATAAGCAAATAAGCTAAAATAAGCAAAATGGCTTTTGGCCAAAACTGATAAGCCAAAAGGCCAACAAGGACTTTTCTAGCTTAAAAATAAGCTAGCAAACAGATCCTTATGGCTTAGTGGCTTATACCACTGAAAAGAGTAGCCAAAAAGCTACAATAAGCTCCAAAGAAAAAGCATTTTGAAACTCAGATAAGCACTTAAAAAGCTTCATGAAAAGGGCATCTCACACAGATTCAACACTTAGACAAAATTTTCAAACTTTTTTCAATTTTAACAAACAAAATTCCACACGGACTTTAGAGCTTAGAAAATAAGCAAACAAACAGATCCTTATGAACTTTTAACCACACAACAGATTAAACTTACACCTCAAAGAACAAGTATCAACAATCAAAAAGCATTTTGAAATTCTCAATTAGCCATAATAAGCAACTGAAAAAGCAAAATCTTAAAAATTACTAAAACTCCCTTAGTACATATTGATAGTTTTTATGCAAAACGTTAAAAACTTACAAATTCATGCAAGAGTCTTGGATCTAATATCATTTAAACTACTAAACTAAAGCACACACTGGACAAAAAAGGGGCAGCTATAAAAGTAAAAAGGCACAAGTAGCTTATGAATCAGAGCTTAAGTATCGGATTCCATAAAGCTAACACCAAAAAAACCTATTGAAACTAATGATTTAGCCAAATAAAAATTATAAATTCTACTCTTAATAATCTTAAATAAGTGATTTAAAAGTGAGCTAAAAGTACTAATTGCCTCAAGCAGTACTAAATTAAGTTTAGTACAGCTTGACCACAAACACAGTCCATTAAAGTTCCGCCAAAACCATTTTAAGCTTATAATTTTAAGATTTAAAGAGTAAAATTCAAATACCAGATAATAATAAGGTTATAACAAACCTAATGAACATGTTTCAACAATCAAATAAGCAAAAACAATAAGCTGACAACTAAAGCTAATATTTTTGGTTTTTATGACTTTTTTGTATCAAAAACATGAAAACTAAGTTTTAAACTAGCAATTGAACTAATTAAGCATTAAACACAAATAATAAGCAATTATAAGCCAATCTAAACTAAAATAAGCAAATAATAAGCAGTATGAAACAGATTAAAGCTAATAGTGTAAATTTAAGCTTAACTATAAAGAGGAAACTTACAGGAGCCTTTGCTCTAAACAAGGCTAAGATTAAGCTCAAGTGAGCTGTCAACAAGCTCTAGCTTATCACAAAGGATAAGCTAGTAAAGTCAAATAACAATCGCAGTGTTAAGATTAAATCCAACCAATCAACCAAAACCATGCCATAGCATGAGGTCAAAAACTAATTTTAGATTTCAAGTAAAGTTAATGACTGAATTTAGTATTCAATCTAAGCTTAGGAGACTTAGAGAACTTGAGATGAGCTTAATAGAATCATAGAAACCGTAACAGCTTGATTTAAAACCAAATTTTTGTATAAAAGTAGATATAAGAAAAGAACAATTTGCGAACAAAATAGAAAACTTTGAATTCTTATTGATACAAAAGTTGAGTACAAGTTGAGAATATGGAGATTACACTAACTAAACAATTCCTTTTTTAAAAGAAAAGTTACAATTTAAAAGTCACTCTAAAAAGCTAATAAAACTCAAAAAACTATTCCTTGTGAGTGACGAGAGCCTTGTATTTATAGGCCTGCAGAGAAGGATCTAGACCTCTGCACACGATCCTCTTGATTTGATCTTGGCCTTTCAATCATTGGATACCCTTTCTTAGCCCTTGGATCAAAATTAAGGCACACAAATTGCCAGCATGGCAATCCGTATCTTTGGAGTGGTGTGGCTTCTTATTGCATTGATTTCAGTGCAAAATTCCCCTTTTGGGTGGTTTCTTTTGCTTTGGATTCCGCTTGTTCATGTTACTGGTTGACTTTGGCCAATAAGAGGCTTTTAGTGATATTTGCTTTGCTAATATGCACTTGTACTAAGCATCTGTATAAGGGCCACATTAGTGGAAAGCATCAATAAGGGTTAATTCCCTTTTAATCGAGTAAAAATAGACGCCTTGGTAATAGGGACAAGGGTGAAAGTAAACACCCAAATGCGCACTACCCTATTAGTTCTTTTATAACGTTTTTGTGTTTGACCCCGGGATTAAAAAAGAGTTGACTTAGGGCTAAGGATTTTAAAAAAAGGTTTGGGCCTATGTATTGTATTTGGCTTGGTTAATGATTTGTTATAAAAGTGTAAAAAAAGTATAACGACCGTTAGTATCTTTATAAAAAAAAGTGTATAACGGTGGTTAGTGATATAGGCTTTTTAGTGAAATTTGGTTTAAATACATTAAGTGCTTATTATTGTGTGGTAATTTGAGGAATTTGTCCCTTTGGGGATGACCAATGTGGGACCAAGGATTGACTAAGTTGCCATTAGAAAGCAATCTCTTGGCTCATTTTGCACTCTTTTCCGTTCCCGTGTCCGTGTTTGTCTGGTTTTGACTGTTTTCTCGTGATTTTTGCACTATCCGTACCTACACATCATAGAACAAAATACACAATAAAAGCAAAAGATTTTGCAGACATTTTTGATCATTTAAAATGGCCATTATGATATAATAAAGGACATTAAGATTTCTCCACAATAGATCAAAATTCCCCAAACTAAGTGATTGCGTGTCCCTCACGCAATATTTTATATGCTTTAAAAACCAAATACCTCAAAAACTGTTCCCCCCAAACTAATATTCTATGAAAAGTAGCAAAGACTTTTGTGGGGAAAGTTTAAGAAATCATAAGTTTTAAAACACCCCATTTTCCCATTTTTAAAACTTTTTCCATTTTTTTACCTAAAATATTTTGACTTTCATTATTTCCATAACTGTTAGAGATCATAGAACAAGATGCATTTCGATCCGAGAATGCCCCAAATAGGATAAATTCATCGTCCCTGACTTTTCACTGATCCAAACCAAGCTTAAAATGAAATAACATTAAATATCACTATGATGGCTAACACAACTCATATTTTGCAACTTGTGAACTTTATTACTCCCAATAATTATTCTATCTTAGGTTAATGTGCTTTTTTGTAATTTTCAAACCATGTACAAACGTTTTGCAAATACTAATGCTTCACGTTCCACCTTAAGAATAAAGGAGTATGAAGCAGATCATCCCATGTAGCGACTTATCGTCTCGGCACATCCTAACCTTGTTGGCGAAGTGACCAGGGCGTTTAGACACCTCCACAGAGACTAGTAAACTGGACTCACGGACCTTAGGTTTCAAAAACTCTCAGATTCCTGGTGAGTTCTTAATTTACACAAACCCATTTTTCGCTAAAAACTGGACTTATATTAAATAGATAAAAAAACTGTACGAAAAATACTTTGTATTTGTGTATGTTTTCCCATTTAATCTTTGTGTCAGGAAAACGGGATATCCATGAAAAAGAATTAAAAATCAAGCAAAAACTGACAAAACCGAGCATGGAAGAACTAAAAGAGCATACAAGAAATCCAAAATCAGAGCCCAAAGTCAAGGTCAAAAGCAAAAAGTCCAACAAAATCGAAGTACAAAGTCAAAGTCAACCCCGTGAAGTAGCACTGGAAAAAGCATCCAAAACCAAAAACCTAAATTGTCAAAAGTGGCCCCACCCGTACCCACCTAGTGAGCCCAGGTCAACCCACTTATATACTAAAGCCTTTTCAAATCTCAAAATCCACCATAACCCTGATCCCAATTTCCCTTTTATAAAAAAAAACCAACCGGCCCAAATCTAAACCAAAACCAAAAGCCTATTTCCCTTTTTATAAACAATGTTTATCCCAACACCCCCCAATTATACTTTACACGTTAGATCCACAAGGACTAACAATTGCTAGACCTTGAAAGGACGAACTAGTTAAGTATAAAAGGGGTTTTGGGATAACATTGTTAAAAAGGGAAATAGGCTTTTGGTTTGGTTTAGATTTGGGCCAGTTTGGTTTTTTTTTTATAAAAAGGGAAATTGGGCCGGGTATGTGGATTTTGGATTTTAAAAGGCTTTAGTATATAAGTGGGTTGACCCGGGCCCACTAGGTGGGTACGGGTGGGCTCACTTTGTGACAATTAGGTATTATATGGTTTTTCGATGCTTTTTCCATGCAACTTTCACGGGGTTGACTTTTGACCTTTGACTTGACTTTGTTGACTTTTTGCTTTTGACTTGACTTTGGGCTCTGATTTTGACTTCTCTTTATGCTCTTTTCGTTCTCATGCTCGGTTTTGTCTGTTTTTGCTTGATTTTTCATCTTTTTCTCGGATATCCGTTTCCTGCACAATACGAATGCAAAACATACAAATACAGTATATTTTTGATACGTTTTTGGTCATTTAAGTCCGTTTTTAATGGAAAATGTATGTGTAATTAAGCACATACCAGGAAACCTAAGAGTTTTTGAAACCTAAGGTCCGTGAGTCCCGATACTAGTCTTTGTGGGGTGTCAAAAGCCTAGTCACTTAGCCGCAAGGTTGGGATGTGCCGAGACGAAAGTCGCTACATGGGATGATCTCGCCTTCAAACTCATTATTCTCAGGTGGAACGTGAAGCATAGTATTTTGCAAAACGTTGATACATGGTTGAAATTCAAAATAGCACATTCACCTAAGATAGAATAATTATTGGGAGTAAAAAGTTCACAAGTTGCAAATATGAGTAGTGTTAGCATCTTAGCTGATATTTAACTGTTATTTCATTTTAAGCTTGGTTTGGATCAGTGAAAAGTCAGGGACGATGAATTTATCCTATTTGGGGCATTCTCGGATCGAAATGCAATCTTTGTTCTAATGATCTCTAACAGTTAAGGTAAATAAGAGAAGTCCAAATATTATCAGTGGTTAAAAAAATAGAAAAAGTTTTGAAAATGGGAAAATGAGGTGTTTTAAAACTTGTGATTTCTTAAACTTTCCCCACAAAAGTCTTTGCTACTTTTCAAAGATTTAGTTTGGGGAAGTTTTTGAGGTATTTGGTTTTAGAGCATATAATATTGCGTGAGGACACGCAATCACTTAGTTTGGGGAATTTTGATATGTGAGAAATCACATATCTTTATTATATCCAAAATGGCCCTTAAATGATCAAAATGTGCAAAATTATGCTTGTATTTGTGTATTTTGTTGCCTATGAATGTGTAGGTACGGATAGTGCAAAAATCACAAGAAAACGGTCAAAATCGGACAAACACGAACACGGGAACGAAAAGAGTGCAAAAGAGCCGGAAGATTACTATCAATGGTCAACATAGTCAATCCTTGGTCAACATTGGTCAACCTCAAAAAGACAAAATCCTCAAAATACCCAAAAAGCCCTAAATGTTAAACCAAATTTCACTAAAAGCCCTAAACCCTAACATCGTTAGTCCTTTTATTATAAAAGAACTAACGGTCATTATCCTTTTTACCCTTTATAACAAATCCCTTAACCAAGCCTAAAACAAACACCGGCCCAAACCTTTTTATAAAACCTTAGCCCAAGTCAACTCTTTTAAATCCCGGGTCAAACACAAAAACATATAAAAGAAAAAGGGCGCGAATGGATGTTACTATTCACCCATCGTCCCAATTTACCCAGCATCCATTTTTACTCGATTAAAAGGGAATTAACCCTTCTAGATGCAATCCACTGTGGCTAAACATATGCTTAGTTAACAAAGAGACCTATATAGCCAAGCAAAAGGCAACAAACTAAAAGCCTCTCATTGGCCAAGTCACCATCAAGAATGACACGCGGATATCCAAAGAAACACACCCAAAAGGGGAATATTGCACTGAAATCAATGCAAAAGAAGCACACCACTCCAAAGATACGGGATTGCCACGCTGGCAATCCGTGTGCCTCAATTTTGATCCAAGGGCTAAGAAAGGGTATCCAATGATTGAAAGGCCAAGATCAAATCAAGAGGATCGTGTGCAGAGGTCTATACCCTTTCTCTTCATGCCTCAAAATACAAGGCACTCCTGTCGACTCACGAATGTAATAGTGATTTTAGTTTTGAAACTAGCTATTTAGAGTGACTTATTTAAATGTAACTTTCTTTTAAAAAGTAATGTTTAGCTTATTGTAATCTCTATTTCAACTTGTACTCAACTTTATTATCAATAAGAATTCAAAGTTTTCTATTTTGTGCAATTGTCTTTTCATAAATCTACTTATTAATACAAAAAATAATGTTTAAATAAGCAGTTACTGTTTCAATAAGCGTTCTAATAAGCTCATCTAAAGTTGCATGCTAAGTCCCCCTCGTAAAGCTAATGATTGAACTAACTTCAGTCATTAAAACTTTAACTTAAGATCACCCAAACGTAAAACATCCCTAACATCACTTTAAGGCAAAAGTTAAGCAATAGTGTTAATGCTCATAACCCCCCAGCATTCCTCAACATAGCGCCTAACCAGGCGTGCATAATCCAAGATATAATGTCAATATCAAATAATAACAGCCCCCATATTCAAAATCAAGCCTTGTAAAAGCAAAGGCTCCTTAATATTTCCACTAATAAAAGTTAAGCTTAAATATACCCTAAAAGCTTTAACTTAATCATACTTTCCTAAATCATAGCATATTTTGTAGATTTAGAAATTGGCATATGAAATGCTTATTATTTGTGTTGAAATGCTTAATTAGATTCAATAGCTAGGTTTAAAACTTAGTTTTACAATGTTTTTGAAACAAAAAGAGTCATAAAAACCAAAAATATTAGCTATAGTATCCTCTTAAAGTATTTTGCTTATATGATTGTTTGAAACAAGTTTCATTAGGTTTGTTATAAGCTTATTATTATCTAGTATTTGAATTTTACTCTTTAAATCTTAAAATTATAAGCTTAAAATAGTTTTAGGGAACTTAAAGGAGTGTTTGGGTCAAGCAGTAATAACTTGAGTTAGTACTGCTTGAGGCCATTTAAGTACCTTTAAAGCTCACTTTAAATACAACTTTATTTAAGCAATAAGAGTAGAATTATATAAGTATTATTTGGCTAAATCAAGTTCAATATGTTTTAAGTGTAAAGCATTTATGATCATGAGGTCCTAAGCTCAAATTCAATACCTATTTAGGCTTAATACATTCTAGCTGCCCTTTTTTGATCATTTTGAGTTAGTTTAGTAGTTTAAATGATATTAGATCCAAGACTCCTTGCCTGCATTTGTAAGTTATTAAAGTTTGTCCAAAACATATCCAAAAGTACAAAGAGTTAAGAAATTTTAATATTTTGCTTTTTCAGTTGCGTATGAGGTGCTTATTGAGAATTCAAAATGCCTTATTTGAATTAGTTGATACTTGTTCTTTGAGGTGTAAGCTTAATCTGTTTTGTGGTTAAAAGTTTATAAGGATCTGTTTGTTTGTTTGCTTATGTTGAATCTGTGTGAGATGCCCTTTTCATGAAGCTTTTTAAGTGCTTATCTGAGTTTCAAAATGCTTTTTCTTTGGAGCTTATTGTATATTTTGGCTACTTTTTTCAGTAGTATAAGCCACAAAAAAAGGGAGGCCATCAATGGATCTGTTTGCTTACTTATTTTTAAGCTAGAAAAGGTCCTGTTGGTGCCTTAAGGCTTATCAGTTTTGGCCAAAAGCCATTTTACTTATTTTAACTTATCTGCTTATTGTTATTGCTTATTTAGGTTTAGTCTAGCTCAATAGGTTAGTATAACCCATTTTAGCTTATTTGGTTTTGCCATAAGCTTATTTGAGCTTATTTGCTTTCTAGTGTGAATTTTAAGTGTTTTAAGCCTTTTTAGCTTTTCTGTCTATCTAGCTTATCATTTGTGCTTATTTTTGTTCTTATGTGCTTTTTAGATATAGCTTATTATCTGTGTTAGCTTATTTGTCATTTTCATTTGCTTATTCTCCTTAAAAAATGCAAACAGTTAGATTTTTAAGGGAGCTTAGTAGTGTTATTCATCATTGACTGTGCAATTAAATTCTTATTTCGTGCTTATTTTTTAGTTTTGAAAAATATCGTCTTCATTAAAGTTGTGTTTTTACAGCTTATTTATAAGCTGAGTTAAAAAGTTTTTTTTAAAAAAAAGGAAGAGGGGAAATCGTGGGTGAGCAAGGCTCGAACCCACGACCTCTACCCTCCTCACCTTTTATAACACACCACACACAACACACTCAACCAACGCGCCCTGGGGACTTTTTCATTCTAACTTTTCAAAATTAATTTCTTATACACATTTTACCCTTTTAGTATAATAAGCTGTTTTAGCTTATTTCGCAGCTTATTTGATAAGCTGTGTCTCCAAGCTTATTTTTCTTAGATTCCTCATTGTTCAATCTACTTTTCATAATTTTTTCAGAATTTTTATAAAACGTTTAGTATTTTTTATATTTAATTTTCTTTAAAATCGTTTTTAATCCATAAAAAATTATAAAAAAGTCAAAAAAATAAAATTCTTTTTTAGAAAATTTTCTTTTCTCATATAGTTTCTAGGAAAATTAGTTTTGCTTCCGTAGGGTTTAAATTGCAAAATTTCACTTTTTAAAGAAAGGGATTCATTCTCGTTCACGTTTTTCGTGTTTTTAAGCTCAAATCAACTCCGTTTTCATTCTAGTTTTCTTTAATATTACTTTTTAGTTAATTAGAGTCTATTAAAAGTGAAAAATTCATTTTAGGTTTATTTTTGGAAATTTAGGGTTTCTAGTCACAGTTTAGGGTTCCCGTTTCACGTTTTTAGCTAAAAAGTTGTCTTCCCTTATTTTGAGGATTCACCCGTGTGAACCTTTTTCGAAACACTTTCTTTAGGTTTTGAAGATTTTGAAACATTGATGTTCCATTTTTTCCGATTAAGAGAATCAAACTTCACTTTTAAAGCATTATACGAAGTTCTCAACTCATGATATTCTTTTTGACAAGAACGAATATCTTGTGATGCCAATTTTGATTCCAAAGATGCAATTTGTTTCAAAAGCTGATCTCTTTCATTGTTAAGTAACGGTGGTTTTCCCAAAATTGAAGAATTATCAAGCTTTGTTTCCACACGCTTCCCTTTCAGATTTTCAAGTTGAGTCCTTAAATGATTAATTTCTTTCAAAAATCGATCTTTTTCGGCTTTAGAATCATCAACCTTACGAGCCAATTGTCGTTCAAGAACAACTTTTGTTTTTTCAAGTTTTTCAAAATACGCCTCAAATTTGGCTGTTCTGTTTGACAATTCAAGATTGACATCATCAAAATCTTTTGACTTTTGAGCAATGATTTTTTCGAGATGAATAACCTTTGATTCAAAATCACAATTTTCATTATCAAAAGCATTCAATTTTCCCAATGTTGCCCTTTTTTCTTCATCAGCGAAAACATTCTCAAGATTATCGATTTTTATCAACAAATCAGAATTTTCTTTTATTTGTTTTGCTAAAGACTTTTCCAGCTCATCAATCTTTATTTGAAAAACACTTGTTTCGTTTTCAAAAAGATTCTGTTTCTCCCCCGATTCCTTGTTAAGTTCAGAAATATCCAATTGCTTCTTTTTGAAAAATTCAATCTTTCCGAAAATGTTATTGAACTTAGTTTCAGCAAATTCAAACAATTGAGACTTCAGATTTTCTGCCTCGTTTTGTGTTACATTTGAAGTTTTTGTTTGAACCCGCGACTTTTTGATTGAATCAAACAAGCTTTGGTAAGTCAACTTCAAGTGTTCATTCTCCTTAATTAATGACGCCACTTGATATTCCAACTCAATGTTTTTAGTTTCAATTTCATCAAAATTGACCTCAACTTTGACTTCATCACAATGATTAGTCTCAACTCTTGACCTTTGAACCGAATCAAACAAATCTTTATAAGTCTGTTTCAAATGAGCATTCTCGATTTGTAATGATGCCATAAAATTCTCATTTTCTTTTTGCAATGTTTTCAAAGAATTATTTTCTCGAGACTTGTGCTGAAGTGCGATTTCAAAAGCAATACTCTTTGCCTCAAATTTTGACAAATCTTTTTCCAATTCAAAAATTCTTTTTGACTTCCTTGTTTCCATACAAGAGGTTATGATAAGATTCTTGATATCTTCAGCTAAAGATGCTTCCAAGAGTTGATCCTTTAAAAACTCATTTTGTTTGAAAGTTTCATCAAAATCTTTTTCTACTGAAACAAAAACATCTTTTATTTCTTTTATATCTCTTTTAAATCGATTCTGAAAGACTTCAAAATAGACATGCCATTCTCGAAGAATTAATTTTGCTTCTACACAAACATCGATTAATCGAAGTTCTTCTTTAGACGTATAGAAAATGCTTTCTCGTTTACAATTCTTTTCTAGTAACTCAAACAATTTTTTGAAAACATTTTCCATTTCATTCAAATCCATAAACATTGGATTTGCACTAGGCATTGATGCCATGCTTGGTTTTGTCTCAGAAGAAACTTTTTCAGAAGATATAAAAGATGATGAAAAATATGTTTGTTGAGCAGAAAGTTCTTTTTGAGGAACAAAATCGTCATAAAGTTTGTTCAATTTTTCGTAATCGATTGGTTTTATCTTTAACTTTTGAACTTTTTCATCTTTTTGAAACTCATTCATTTTTAATCGACTCTGTTCAGCATCCTCAAGAGTATCCTCAGAATCAAACATGTTAGGATCTAGAACTAGATAGATCTTCTAGCCTTTGTGGTTGTATAGTACTTATGTAATCACAAGTATATACGTGAGAGACTCTAACACTTGTTTAGGCGGAAACTAAACAATACAGAATAAAGAAGAATAAATATAACCAATGATCCTCTATGGATCTCTCTATTAATAATAAATTGTTTTTGTGATTTTTAAATCTGTTACAAACGCTAATGCTAAAAGTTTCTTTTATAGAGAAGAAACCCTTAAATTGCTCAACAAGATTCCTAAAAACCCGTAAGAGATAAACATCAATCTCTTCC
>BQNB010012424.1:0-14771 GCA_026074375.1 Tanacetum coccineum
TTTTCTATTAGTGGCCAAGCAAATAATAACAGTTGCTATATTGCTACTGAATTGTTCCCAAGAGGTTTTCTTAGGACTTAGACAACGTAGAATGGTATGAATGAGAAATCTCCATTGAGGGGAAAAGTGTCCTTTTTGAAAGGTCAATTTGTCTGAAGTTGACACATACCCCATTAAAGAAAGTTGTTCAAAGATTTCAGTAGTTAGCAAAGAACTAATACCACCAGAATATGCTAATTAGAGATGCCTTCTAACGGATGCCTCAGTAACAATCTTAACTTTGCCATCTATTGTAGCAGTTAATTTAATTTCTCCATTATCAAGTATTCTGGCAGTACCAGTTTCCCAAAACTGTTTGATAAGAGAAACATAGATAGTGAGATTTGCTGTAAGAGCATACCTTATGTGACTAGCATTGAGAAAATCCACTATTTGGTGAAATCCTTCACTTCCCTCTGGTTTCTTTAAGTAGGCGACCATGTTGTGCGTGTCACAGAATTCCAAATTCGTCATTGTTAATTGAGAAAAGTTCGATTAGAGTTTTGGGATATGTTCATTTATGAGAGTATGTGTGTTTGGCAAAGTCAATTGAGATTATATAGATAGCATTTAAGGTTTTGATTGGACCGACTGAATTTATCTTGAAGAAATCTTATGATTTAAAGAAAGATTATGAATTATCCAGAATAAGGAAACCTATAAGCGAAGTAATTCGCAGAATTATCTCAAACGACTATATTTAATTGCCAAAAATCTGTTATTCCCAAATAGCAATAACGGTAGCCTAATAGTACTAAGTTTAGCCTAACAGTACTAAGTAATGCCCAACAGTACTAACTTTTGAGTTACCAGTTTTAACCTCATTTTGGTTCCAAAAAGCATTCCCATCAACAATTTTGATTCTCACAAGCTCTCTTTCTGTTTTTATTCTCACTTTATCTCTCAATTCTTTTTCTCACTGAATCACTCTGTCTGTTTTTGTTTCACACATCTCTCTTTCTGTTTTTGATTCTCACTTTATCTCTCAATTCTTTTTCTCACTGAATCACTCTGTCTGTTTTTGTTTCACACATCTCTCTTTTTGTTTTTGAACTCACTACATCTCTCATTTATTTTTGCTTACAATTCTCTCTGTCTGTTTTTATTTTCTCTCAATTCTTTTAAGCTCACTTTTTCTCTCTATCTGTTTTTGCTTTCTCTCAATTCTTTTAAGCTCACTTTTTCTCTCTATCTGTTTTTGCTTTCTCTCAATGCTCACAGTATTAATTATAACAGCAGTACTAATTATACTTACCAGTAGTAAGTTAGGCCAACAACACTAACTTGAATTTCATCATTAGCTGCTGTTCCATTCCATTTCAAGCATCATTTGTGCATAATCCGCTGCATATTAACACAATTAACCTCCCCTCAATCAATACTTCAGAGGTTAAGCATTCCTATACTTGCAATCAGATATTGAAATCTGCCAACATCAAATGCTTTTGTGAGCAAATCTGCAACATTCTGATCTGTGTGAATCTTGATCATCTGAATAAGCTTCTTCTCATTGGAATCTCTGATAAAATGATGTCTAATCTCAATGTGCTTAGTCTTTGAGTGAAACACTGGATTCTTAACTATGCAGATGGTGCTTTCATTGTCAATGAAAATCTTGGTATTCATGAAATTGTATCCATAATCCAGCATTTGATTTTGAATCCAGAGTACTTGTCCACAACAACTAGCAGCAGCCACATATTCTGCTTCAGTAGTAGAGTTGGCAACTATAGTTTGCTTCTTGCATTGCCATGAAATCAATCTGCTTCCAAGAAATTGACAACCTCCTGTTGTGGATTTCCTGTCTAAACTTGCACCAGCATAGTCACTATTTCACTGTCATATAAAGCTTCCAAATCAAATGGTGAGTCCTTAGGATACCAAAGGCCCAATTTAGGTTGACCTTTCAAGTATCTAAAGATTCTTTTCATAGCATGAAGATGTGAAACTTTAGGTGTGACTTGGAATCTTGCACAAGCACATACAGCAAACATTATATCAGGCCTTGAAGATGTTAAATACATCAATGAGCCAATCATTGATCTATATAAATGAACATCAACATCTTCAGCATCTTCATCCTTCATCAAAGGTTTAGAAGTCTCCATGGGTGTACTAGCAGTCTTCACAATTAAAAATCTAAACTTCTTCAAGATTTCATTCACATACTTATCTTGACTTGTGAAAATTCCATCATTTTTCTGTGTGACTTGTAGACCTAAGAAGAAAGTAAGTTCTCCCATAGAACTCATCTATAATTTCTTATGCATTATTCTTTCAAACTCAGTACACATCTCCTTCCTTCATCATCTTTTCAAACTCTATGCATAACTTCTTCTTTGTAGACCCAAAAATGATATCATCTACATATACATGTACTATCAGAATACCATCTTGGTCCCGCTTGATAAACAAAGTTTTGTCTATCTGTCCTCTTTGAAACCCATTTTCCAATAAATAAGTGAACAAGGTCTCATACCAAGCTCTGAGAGATTGATGCAAACCATAGAGTTCCTCTTTAATTTTAACATAAAGAAAAGCACTCTTGACATCCATCTGGTACACCATAAAGTCTTTAAATGAGGCATAGGCTAAGAATAGCCTAATTTCTTCAATTCTAGCAACAGGGAAAAAAACTTCATCATAGTTAATCCCTTCTTCTTCTGTGTACCTTTGAGCAACCAATCTTGCTTTATTCTTTATCATAATTCCTCTTTCATCCTTCTTGTTCCTGTAAACCCATTTAGTGCCTATGGCCCTTTTGCCATTTGGTAAATCCACCAGGGTCCAAACCTTTTGTAATTTGAATTGTAAAAGCTCATCCTGCATAGCTTCTATCTAACTTGGATCCTTCAATGCTTGGATTACCTTATTGGGTTCTTCTTGTAATAAAAAGCAAGCAAATAAAAAATTTTGAAATTCTTTATGGATTGTTCTTTGCTGAACTAAACTAAACAAACCATGTTCTTTAAAATTATTTGTCATTCTTCTTGTTTGAGGTGCTGAATTCTCCAATAATTTATTTAACTGGATGATCTTTGTGTATTCTTGTATTTGAAATACGACTGACAAGCATAAATGCATCTAAATTGTTCATGTCATCCTCTGCACCAACATCTTCATCATCTGAATAAACAATATCTTCCAATTCAGGCATATTTGGATCATTTGGAAGTTTAATGCTTGTTTTTGGATCAACAACATTAACTTCTATTCCAGCAGCATTAACAATTGAACTAACAGCATTAACATTGTTAGTTTTGTTTCCATCACTAGCAGTATTAATATTGTTAGTGCTGTTAATATTATCATCCTTCTCTTGATTAATTCTTGGCTCCTCTATACTTGGAACCTCACTATCTTTCCCTTCAGTTGGATTTCCACTTTCATTCCCTGGATCTTCAGCATCCTTCTTTTCCTCCTCCCCTGATGGTTTGAATCTAGCAATAAGAGAATCCTTTGAATTCTGAGAGAATAGTGGATCAGCAGGCCACATTGGTAGCAGAATGTAATCTTTGCTAGGTATTGTCTCCATTCTAGCTTTACCTGCATCATCACATGCTTTTGTACCTGCATTACCATTATACTGATTTCCTGCAACAACTAGCTTATAATTCATAGAATTTGTTAGTGCATCTATATCAAAAAGCCAATTAGGTCTACTTCCTATAATATTAGATGTATTTTCACTAAATTGTACATGCAGGTTCTCTTCTACTATCCTAGTTCTACTGTTGAATACTCTGAATGCTTTGCTATTGGTAGAGTATCCTACAAGGAACCCTTCATCAGCCTTTCCATCAAATTTACCTAGGTGATCTATGGTATTAAGGATTGTAACATGACACCCAAATAGTCTCATAAAGCTTAAGGCAAGTTTTCTACCTAGAAAAAGTTCATAAGGGGTCTTGTTGTGAGGCTTGATAACTAACACCCTATTTTGGACATAACAAGCAGTATTAACTGCTTCAGCCCAGAAAGTTATTGGCAATTTTGAATCAGCTATAATAGTTCTAGAAGCCTCTATTGGTGTCCTATTTTTCCTTTCTACTACTCCATTTTGTTGTAGAGTCCTAGCAACACTAAATTCCCTCTTAATACCCTTCATTTCACAAAACTGATTCATGACCCTATTCTTGAATTCAGTCTCATTGTCACATCTAATCACTTTCACCCTAAGGTCTATTAGATTTTCTATGCCTGTTATGAATGTTTTAAGGATTTCACTAGTTTCATCCTTAGTGGCTAAAAAGAAAACCCAACTAAACCTACTAAAATCATCTGTGACAACTAGGCAGTACATCTTTTTCATTAAACTCTTTACAAATGTTGGGCCAAACAAATCCATGTGCAACATTTGTAATGGTTGGCTGATTGAACTGACTGTTTTGGTCTTACAAGAAGCTCTGTGTTGCTTTCCCTTCTGACAAGCAACACAGGTTTGATTAATTTCAAAAAGTTTTGAAGGTAAACCTCTTACAAGGTTTCCCCTTACCAGTTTATTCATTGTTTTGAAATTTACATGTCCAAGCCTCCTATGCCAAAGATTAGATTCATCTGGTGTGGCTTTTGCAAAGAGACAAGTGAGACCTCCTTGAGGAACAACATTCTTTAAATCAACACTGTACATGTTATCCTTTCTAGGAACTTTAAGCAAAACATGACTTTCATCAGTTAACTTAAAGTCTGGAGACAGAACAACACATTCAGTATCAGTAAAAAGAACACTATTCTTCTTGTCACACATTTGTGAGACACTGAAGAGGTTAAACTTTAGTTCCTTTACAAAATACACATCTTCAAAATCTAATTTACCAGTTCTTATTTTACCTTTCCCAGTAATTTTCCCTCCTTTGGAATTACCTCCAAAGGCAACAAATCCTCCATCAATTTCTTCATAATCTGTAAGATAGGATTTGTTTCCTGTCATGTGCCTAGAGCATCCACTGTCAATCACTCCTTTATCCTTCAAATCTTGTTGTGGATTGCCCTGCACATAATGGTAGGAAAATTAGTTTTTTTTGGGGACCTAAGCCATTATTGACTTGGATTTGCCTTGTGCATCAATATAGTCAAATCTTTTAAAGGACATTGATGCATCATTGTTTCTGGAGACATGGTCTAAAACTTTGTGCTTTGGTCTCCAAACCCAACATGCTGAGGCCTTAACAACATTTCTCTTAACAGCACTAAGAACTACTTTTGGCCTAGCAGTATTAACCCTTGTTCCCTTAACATTATTAACTTTTTTGGTGAAATTACTGTTATTAGCTTTTGTTATTTTGTTAAAAGGCCTTTTAGCAGTTGAATATGCATTATTAATAATATTTTTCATGGGTCCTGTCTTATTCACTGCTGTTCTTGGTTTAACAGTATTAACTGGTCTAACAGTATTAACTGAAATTAGGCCAGACCTAGATAAGACTGTTCTTGGAACCATGTTCCTTTTTATTTGGGGTAAGTTAGTTTAGAGAAATTCTATTTGTTCACCCTTTGAACATTGGTCTAAACTGGTTTTGCAAATCTTCCATTATTATACCAGTTATTACAATCATTCTTTAAATGATCAAAACTACCATACACATGACAGGCTTTGTTGAACATCTCAAAATCACTCCCTAATTTTTGAGACATATGTTGGTTTCAGTTTTACTTGTTCCCTCTTGGGCTAGGTGTGTTTTGCTTATTTTTATCAACTGATGTTTTCCTAGGAGATTTTACTTGCTCAGTAGACTTAACAAAGTTTATCTTAACAAAACTAGGTTTATTAAACATCTTAACTATTTTAACCTTAGGCACATTTTCTTCATCACTATCAGATACACAATCCTTAATAATTGGGGCTCTATTTTATTTCCTAGCAGTCTCAGGTTCATTAGTCTCAACAGTAGGATTTTCAACTATAGACTCACAAACAGACTCATTCACATCAACAAAATTATCTAGACTAGGATAAACTAAATCAAATTTTGGTGGCATAAAATTCCCAGTATAGGGAGGTGGGACAGCATTATACCCTAATCCTGTTTTACACTTATCCATTATCTGCATTATACCCTAATCCTGTTTTACCCTAATCCTTTTCTTTTGTAGCCAACTCTAAATTCCTTTTAGGCTCTGTAATATTTAAATCTCTTAAATAGATTTCACGTTTTAAAAGTTTTATATCCTCCTCATACACATACTCATCTTTCTTAAAGACTAACAGTCTAGCTTTTACAGATTCTAAACCAGTTTTATAAGAGACAACACTTATCCTAGCTATTCTTAAGTCTTTAACTAATTGTTCATTTTGTTCTTTTAGATCTTTTACACATTCTAAACAAGATAAACAACAATTTGAGTCATTAGATACCTCAGAGTTTGTAGAAGAACTAGAACGTGTTGAAGAATAAGCCATGAGAGCAAAATTGGTTGGACCTTCTTTTGCTTGGTCACTCCAATCATAGCCAAAACCATCACACTGAGATACTAAGGCATTTGAAGTAGTTTATTCAACTGGCACAGTCCTTCTGGTAGGCTACCTGTTCCTGCTGTCTTGATTCTTGGGTACCCTACATTCCCTTGCAAAGTGTCCTCTCTTGTGGCAGTTAAAACACTCCACCTTGGACTTGTCAAACCCAATTCTTTCTTTGTTGTCCATGTCCAGCTTCCTTCTAGTATTCTTTAGGAATCTTGTTGCCCTCATAGTCAGCATAGCAATGTTCCACCTCAAATCCATCTCTGCTAGATCATCAGGATTAATTTGTTGTAGATCTTCATTATCTAGATGTGGAATACTTGGTTGGCTAGCAAAGAAGGAATAAATCACAGCATTACTCAAATTTTCAACAGTTTTTGAGCTATCAGCAACACCCTGAGTGCTAGCACTATTAACACCCTGAGCAGTATTAACTGCTCTAGTTGCACTGTTAGTACTTCTAGAGGATAGAAAGGCTACATTGTATGAGTTTGTGGTTGAGCTAGATGTCCCCTTGACCTCTGATTCATAAGCCTTCAGGTTGTTAAATAGGTCATCCAAACTCAATGTCTCAATCTCTGGTTTGTTCCTCCACACAATAGTATGCATAGTCCATTCTTGTGACAAACTTCTCAAGAACTTCTGATTGATGTCTTCTTGAGGGATAACTTCACCATTCATTTCCAGTTGACTTATTAGCTTTTAAAGCCTTTCATAGGTTTGCTTAATCACTTCTGTGCTGGATGCAGCAAAGTTTTCATATTGCTGCTTTAGAAGATTTTTCTAAGTTTTCTTTGTAGCAGTATTACCTCCAAATCTGTTCTCAATAGCCTGCATCAGTGTCTTAGCATCCTTGTATGAGTTGAACTTTAATTGATGCTCATTAGGTAAGGCCATCAACAAAGTGCTTCTTGCCTTCAACTCTGCCCTTCTTTGTGCCTTCTCTTCAACACTTGTAGGAGGGATAACAGTCTCCTTACCATCAACAGTTTTTGTTACTATGGGTGCATTACCATTTTCTATGATCTCTCATAGAGTGTAATCAATGCACTGTAGGTACTGATCCATCCTCATCTTCTAGAGATCATACTCACCAGGTTGGAGTATGGGTAGCTTGATGATTTGAGCAGATTGAGAATCCATTACTTCTTGAAAAAGTAGATCTTGTGTGTAGTAAAGGTTCTTCTTATTTAAAGCTTCTCACAAGCTCTGATACCACTTGTTGATCCCAATAGAATATATCTTGCTTAGCTTGTATAAGCCTAAGTTGTATTGAATAAATCCAAA
The DNA here is from genome assembly GCA_026074375.1 of Tanacetum coccineum. NCBI lineage: Eukaryota > Viridiplantae > Streptophyta > Magnoliopsida > Asterales > Asteraceae > Tanacetum > Tanacetum coccineum. Next base: position 7,787 of record BQNB010012424.1, read on the forward strand.
ACAACTATGATAGAAACTTTGATTGTGAATATCAAAGACTATGCGGAATCTAGTCAATGATACTAAGAAGAATTTCAATGAAACAGTAAACAGTAATGAATAAGATCAATAACAAACAGTTTACCAAACTTTCAACCTCAATATAATACGAACACTCTTAATAGTGTTAGGGTTACAAAACCTTGAAGCTATATTGATATCAAGACAAACAATTTCTAGATATCTAACTCTATGCCCTAGGACCTCCTTTTATACACCAAGGAGTCCTAACCGGCTTACAATATTTTCCTAAGTTATCATAATCTTTTAAACAAATAACTTATACATATCTTTTACAAAAATATCTCATACTTATCACATAAGCAATCTTTATCTTTTATCTGATAAGTCTTTGATCTCTTCTCTGTCAGCATAAACTCTTCCAGCAGTTGTAATCTTTAAGCAGTTGTAACTTTCATACCAACAATACTAACTCTGAACAAGCAGTTGTAACTTTGTACCAGCAGCACTAACTGAGTACAAGCAACATTAACTACTTAGAATATTTTTTTTATTCTTCAACAGTACTAAGTTATACTAGCAGTATTGACTTTACTCTAGCAGTACCGACTTTACTCTAGCAGTACTAACATTACTAAGAGTAGTAACTAGCAGTACTAATATACACTATCAGTAGTAATTTACACTAGCGGTAGTAATTAGCAGTACTAACTACTTAGCATATTTTTTATAAAGATTACTAACAGCACTAATTTATGCTTAGCAGTACTAACACACACCTGAGCAGTCTTAACTTCTAAACAACATCAAGAAGCTTTTAATCCCAACATTGATAGTGATAGTAATTTAGATGATATATTTGCTTATGATAGTGAAAGTGAAGAGAGTGACACTGCGAGTGTTGATCATTTATTTGATGGTGAAGAAGAAGTTTATGATGTTAAGACTAGGAAACCAGACCCTACACATAAAAAAATATTTGATGTTAACTTTCTGAGTAGGATATACAATGGGTTACCTAGGGATGAGTATGCTGAAAAAGATGTGTCTGTTGAAAAAGATGTGTCTGCTAAGACAAATGTCACTGATAAGGATAACATAGGTGATCACTGGCCAATCCATTATCCTACTATTAAAAGGAAGTTAATGAGACATGTTTTAGGTGAAAAGTATGAGTATCCTGAACAACTTAAAAGAGCATTGGTATTTTATGGTTTGGCTAATGGATACAAGCTATATTATGAAGTAAATAACCCAAGGAGACTTCTGGCTAAATGTTGTAGAGATGAGAAGGATAGGAAATGTCCATTCAGGTTATGGGCATCTTGGATGCAAAATGAAAAGTCTTTTCAAATAAATAAATTGATTGATGAGCATACCTGTTCTAGGACTTATGAATATGGTACCTTAATAACAAGTAATTGGATTGCTAGAAACACTGGTACAAAAAGTGGATTTGGTTACACATGGGCAAAATGGAACGGCCACACATTCACATATTTATGTGGCTAAAGGTACCAAAATAGACAACATTTACTAATTAGCCACACATGAAAATTTCGATTGTGTGACCATTAGAACTGTATTGCCACACATTCGAACATTATGTGGCTAAAGGTAACTGGTAATATTATTTAGCCACATATGAATTTGGAACGCGTGACAAATACAAGTAAGCTTGAAGCATTAGTCACGATATACATATAAATAGTGACAAATATATGTCACACACTTGAACAATGTGACCAAATTGGCATATATGGTCACATGAAGTAATTTTTTATGTGTCTAAATCATACAGTCAAGTTTTGTCACACATTATTTAAGGGTGACTGCTATCTTTTGCTAATTATTTAGCCACATATGAATTTGGGACGCATGACAAATGAAAAGTAAGGTTGAATCATTAGTCACGATATACATATAAATAGTGACAAATATATGTCACACACTTGAACACTGTGACCAAATGCCATATATGGTCACACTAAACGTTTTGTCACACATTATTTAAGTGTAGCCAAAATCTAGTACATATGGTCACGTAACTTAATATGTGTGTTTAAAGTTTAGTTTGTGTTAGCTTGCCAAAAGCTAATGTGTATAGTCACATTTACTTCTAACACTGTGACCAAATGCCATATATGGTCACACTAAACGTTTTGTCACACATTATTTAAGTGTAGCCAAAATCCAGTACATATGGTCACGTAACTTAATATGTGTGTTTAAAGTTTAGTTTGTGTTAGCTTGCCAAAAGCTAATGTGTATAGTCACATTTACTTCTAGCACGATCATGTGACTATATGTCTTTAAAATAGCCACAATGTATCACAAATGTGTGACTAAATTATGTTTATGGCCACATTTAAGGTGATTATATGTGACCAATATATTTATAACAGTCACATCGTGAAGTATTCATGTGGCTATTATTTAGAGCAAAATGTGAAATCGGATGTGACCAATATATTCATAACAAGAAAATAAAAAAGGATGTTACACCCCAGTGTTGGGAATTAGAGACGTTGAGTTGAGATGAAAAAATAGAAAATAGATGAAGGACTAATAGTGTAATAGATTAGCTTCATTAGTAAGCTAGGGTTGGCATGTAACCCTAGTTCCCTCTAGTATATAAAGAGGGTTAGGCACCAAGGTTTTTGAGGCATTCCAGAAAAATGTAAACCAAAGGTGTGAGTGAGTTAGCTAGGTATCAAGCCTATAAGGCACCTAGGCTTTTAGTAGTTATTATTAGTAGCTTATTTATAAGCATTTTAATAGTAATCTTTTATTAGCAAAAACCTTGTTCTTGATTGTGATCTGTTTAGTTCTTATTCCGCATTTGATCATGATCATGATATCCTAGTTGAGTCCAGATCTTGGATTCTACAGTTGGTATCAGAGCCTCGTGGCTCTCGATCTAGGATCACAAGGTTTTCTTTCATGTTTTAATTTCTGTTTTTCGGTAATAAATAAAAGTGGTGAAACTAGGGTTTCGGCCAAACCCTAATCTGTGTATTCAAGGAGGCGATTGTGATGGTGTTTGTGGTTATTTGGCAGCAAGATATAGTAGCAGGTATAAAAAGTGCACACGTTTTTATAAAACAATTGTTTGAATATGATACTGCCATAATGATTCTTGTGTACACATGTTGAACTTTTTCGATGGCAACACTCAGTAGGATATTTTAATTATTCGACAAAAGAGTTGCATGTGCGAACTTTATGTGAAGCGTGATTTTTGGCATCATATAAGGCTTGGATTTGTTATTTTATGCATGTATTATGGAAGCAAGTTGGGATAAGATCTGCTTTAAAATCTGAATTCCCTGATTTTTAGGGATTGTGTTTGACCCTAGTTCACGTGTTCCATGATTCATTTTTGTGTAAAGTACTGTTTGATCACAAATTTGGTATTCTTGCTTACTGCCAATATCAAACAGTTGGAGCTTTAGGCTTCTACAAATCACGACGTTGGGATACCTTTTAGAAGCGACAAATGTGATGTAGGTACACGTTATTACTGCGAAAGCTACTGTTTGGACTCAAAATTAAGCTTCAATATTCGTTTGGCATTTTTGAATGACAGTGGGATTTGTCATTCCTGGGTTCGGGTTCCTCCTGGTCATCATGGTTACTGCTGGTACTGGTCTCGGTTCCTACTGGATTTATAATGTTTCTCCTGGTCATGAGGTATTCCTACTGGTGGCATGATTTTAGTTATGTCATGATTCCTTTTGGTCGCTTGTTGTATATTTCTGTTCCTGGTTGTTGTATTTTTGCTTCTTTTGGTCTTAGTTTAGCGACGGATTTGTGACAGCATCAGTATCACTAAAGTGTATGGAGGAAGGAGAACAGGCTTAGCGACAGTTCTGTGTCAGCAAATGTGTCGCTATTTATAGATTGTGACAGTTTTAGTGACGGTATTAGGGACAGATTCTTGGTCACTAAAGATGATTTTGCTTATTCGGATTGCCTTATTCGTTGTTGCGTATTTCTGCTGCTAGTATTGTCCGATATGGGACGATTGACGCCTTTGGATCTCGGATAGATGATGTTTAAAGGATGATTCTTTGTGGGATTATTTGATTCAAAGAAGATTAACTATTATTTATTTGATCTTGTAGTTGATTTTCACAAGTTTTGTGTTCTTATCATATCTTAAAAGAGTGGTTAACCTTTAAGATAACTTGCTTGGTTTGTATGGTGACGAAGACTTGGTAACTCTAGTGAAGGGGTACGATCTATTGTATAGTGCTTAATGCGTACATTTGCTAGGATTTTGTCAAGAGACTACTCATTTTCAGCAGGATGAGTTCGACATCACGTGGTTAGTGCAAGACATAAGACACAAGTTTGGGAGATTCCACTTCTTCATCAAATCAGTTATACTTGATTTTCTTCATCAGTGATCACTTCATGGAGTCTACTGGATTCGAGATTGATATGCACTTCTTAAGGGGAAGCAGATCCCTACTTGAGTTGATAAGCCAAAAAGGGGAAGAGTGCATGGATCGAGGGGAAGTCGTAGTCTTCATCTATCTTAGCTTCAGGGGAAGCTTGTGCTTATGTTTTTTTGTCATATCAACCAGGGGAAGATTATTGGGAATTAGAGACGTTGAGTTGAGATGACAAAATAGAAAATAGATGAAGGACTAATAGTGTAATAGATTAGCTTCATTAGTAAGCTAAGGTTGGCATGTAACCCTAGTTCCCTCTAGTATATAAAGAGGGTTAGGTACCAAGGTTTTTGAGGCATTCCAGAAAATGTAAACCAAAGGTGTGAGTGAGTTAGCTAGGCATCCAGAAAATGCTCTGATACCACTTGTAGGTCCAGTCCTAGATAGATCTTCAAGCCTGTTAAGGTTGTAGAGCACTTATGTAATCACAAGTAACTCTAAGAGAGACTCTAACAAATGAAACTATTGTTTACGCGGAATATAAACAACAGAGTTAAAGAACTACCAAAAACAATGATCCTCTATGGATCTTTTCTATTGATAATAAACGTGTTTTTTCTAATGAATCAATCAGTTGCATTCATCCAAGCCGTAAGTCTCTTAAATACCCATGAAACCCTAACTAAAAGCTAAAGTGATAAGTGTTATCACTTCCTAGGATATCGCATGCATATCCCTATTACTAACTAACTTTACTAACAACCCAGAGTAAGCATAATACTACCAGGAATAATATTGTTCTACCAGCAGGAATGACTTTTGTACTGCCAGTACTAACTATACTATTATCCTTACCAGTAGGAACTACACTACCAGCAGGAACTGTTTACTCTACCAGTAGGAACTACATACCTACTAGTAGTAACTATCTATTACAAAGTTCCTAACATAGAGACTTTACCCACTTACTACTTAATGGTAATTTATACACTAGTAGTCCACTTGTCCAACTATCCAATAGAATCAAAACATTATTTGTTGAATTATTTAGATTCACCTACTAGTCAACATGTTCAATAAACCAAAGGCAATTTTTGTTAACTAGTTAAGCTAGAAACGTATCCTTAGCACGATTTTAGAAGGACAATACTTATGATCCTATGATTCTAGATGTATAAATCACTATATGGAGAGCTATCCTTGCATCTAGATTACTTGGTCCATATCACTAGATCCAGTTGAATGATAGGTCTCATACAAAAGCACGTAAATAAGTATGAATTGATAAACATAAACAAGCATGCAACGATAAATTAAGCAATCGAGATATAAACAAAACCAAACATTCAGATCTTCATAATAATGGCTAATACCCGAAGATATTAGCCTTCAAACATCATAATTAATATAAGAGTAATTGTTTTAGTAAAGGTAAACTAACCGAGTTAACGAATGATACCAAAAACTGAACGATTACAAAAGTATAAGAAATTACACATTGTCTTCTATGGATTGGAATGCGTTGCAAGACCTCTTCTGCTCTTTTTCTCCACTAAAAATTGACTTTTATGGTTTAGGTATCGAGAATATGATTTAGCACACTTAAAACTCGTTTTTGAGTTTTGTATTTATAGGGTATGGAAGTCGGTTCGATACGGCGTATCCAAAGGATTGGATACGGCGTATTGGAGTTTCTAGGAGTAGGGACCATGTTTGATATCTTCCAGAATATTCACATACTATATCTTCAATACGGCGTATTGACTTCTTTTGGATATGGCGTATTGATCTTCTTTCCTTTGTGGTCTTTGGTGAGTACAGGCACGGATACACTGTATCTTCCTCGATGGATACGACGTATTGGTCTTCAGAATAGAAATATTCAAAATATCTTCATTTAAGCTCTAAAATGCGCGCCTTTTACTAATATTCACCAAGTACTCTGTAATTACTACATTTCTCAAATATAAACGATTAAGTAACAATTCTTTCCAATAATTATATAAAATGGGTTAAATACGTTGGATAAATGATGCTATAAAATAGACGTTATTTGATGTTATCAAATATCCCCCACTGGAATCCTACTTGTCCTCAAGTAACCTTTAGAAGTCTATAAAAAATGTATCCTTAAGGATATTTTCCGTTAAAGCATTTATTTGATCTATTACAAGTACACAACCAAACACCTCACGAAATAGGAAGATGAAAACACTCAAATCACTCAACTATTTTATGTGGTAACATGTAACTAATTTGCTCAATTGCTTGGTCGTGACGAGTATTCTATCATAAGCTTGGCAAGGATACACATCTCTACCGCTAAAGCTAAGGAGTAACAAGTTTATAAAGGTAAATATGGGTTTATATGAGAAGGCTTAGGGTTGATTACTCTAACTAATCTTTATCGATACCAATATTCCTGGAGGGCGACAAAGACCACACATACACACCCGTAACGACAGGATAGACACATGTGACTGCTCACTCCCACTGATTGGTGACTTTCACACTATATATATGTATAATATATAATAAAATATATAAAATATATATAAGTCTAAAAATCAACAAGATCAATGATA
>BQNB010012424.1:18978-73487 GCA_026074375.1 Tanacetum coccineum
CGTGAATAACGAACTTTTGATTTATTCTCAATTATGTTTAAAGCCTCTCTAGTCGTTTTACTCAAAAGATTTCCACCCGCCGCGGCATTTAAGGAGTCTTGTTCATTCTCGTTTAAACCGTTATAAAAGGTATCAACTAGAGTTAACTCCGTAAATCCGTGATGTGGGCAAGCTCTAAGCAACTCCTTAAAACGTTCCCACACTTCACTAAAAGTCTCTTCGAATTTTTGTGTAAAACGAGAAATTTCATTTTTCAAGTGAGTCATTTTTGAAGGAGGGAAAAATTGGTTAACGAACATGGTAACGAGATCTTCCCTTTCTCGTACCAAGTTTTAGCGGCTCCCTCGAGCGAATATGGAAACATCATAAGCTTAATCACATCGTTAGGCACATTCCTAAATCGTAAAGTCGAGGTAATCCTTTTGAAACTATTAATATGAGCATGAGGATTCTCACTCTCACGACCGTAAAATGAGTTAGCTTGAACCAATTGAAGCAAATTTGTTTTAATCTCAAAATGAACCGCATTGATTTCTGGTAAAACAATAGCTTCTCCATACCCTTTCGTAGGTGCCCGGAGTAGATCTTCCATCGTACGTTCCGCCATTTCAACAATAGTTAGAATCTCGGGTTCGACTATGTTAGAAACTTGTCTTCTCTGACGTCTTGGAATTGTGACTTTGAATTATTAGGATAATTGGAATGTCTAGTGCGCATGCACTATTTAAAGAAAAAAAATATTTTTGGTTTTTCAAAAAGTTTATTCACAATCTAATTTTAACGGACAAGGAGATAGACAACTTGAACCAAATAATCAAACTTACTTCACGGTAGCTCTTAAAAATTTTACTTTTTAAGGTGAGCCGTATTTCGTAAGTGACACAAATGGTAAGTTTTTAAATCTTTTATTCGAGTTGGGAACTTATTATGATAATACCTCAATGGAAGGTATTATTTGTTGGTGTTCTTTTACCAACTTTTTTATTTTATTTCTTTTTAAGGACAATTTTTTATATTTTTGATTTTTTTTTTATTTTGATTTTCTTAAAAGCGTAACTTTCGAAGACGAAAGGTTCTCCAAATCACGATCGACAAACTTCAAACGAAAGAATCTTAATCACAAATCCCCGGCAACATATTCTTAAAGCGAAAATCTTTGAAGGACGAAAGGACTCCAAATCACGATCGAAGTTTAAAATGTGCAAACGAAGGAATCTTAATGATCACAAATCCCCGCAAAAAGCGGCGCCAAAAATTGATTGAGTAGTTAATCTACACACGTAATAATAAAGAATATAAAATAATAGAAAATTAGCAAACTACCTGAGGAACGAAAGAAAGAAAGGAAATTCTCAACCAATTATATATAATAATACGAATATTTACTGGTAAGTGATAACCTGGTATCGTATTCCTACCTCGAAGATTTATGAAATTTGAGGAGAACCGACGTTTGCATGTATTGGACAATGAATTGGAATTGGTTCAAAGATGGGTTTGTTTTCTACTAAAATTCCTAAAAGTATAGCAAATTAAACGGAGCAAGTTAAACTAAAATTTACTAACGTTAAATTAAACTTAACTAAAGAATGGCAAAACGAACCCTAAAAAATGGTAGAATTAAAAATCTAAAAACCAAAATAAAACCTAAATGAAATTTTTCCTCTTATTATAATTAATAGGACTCTAACTGACAAAAAAGGTAAGTTTAAAAAGAAACTAGAACAAAAACGGGAATTGAAATAACTAAAAAAACATGAAAAACTGAACGGGAAACGAATCCGTCTTTAAAAATCGAAATTTTGCAATTTAAACCCTAACGTAAACAAAAACTAATATGTTTCCTATAAACTATAAGAAAAGAAGAGAAATTTCCTAAAAAAAATTAAAATTTTTATTGATTAATTTCTATTTTTTAATGAATTTTAAACATTTAGAAACAAAGAAAAAAAATAAAAATTAAACTAGTAGAATAAAAAATCCATAAAAAAAAATCACAAAAATTATAAATTGATGCAAGGAATTTAAGAAAAATAACAAGCAATACCCCAGCATAACGTAAAAAGCTGGGAAAGAGACCTAATACAGCCTACTTCTTTAAAATTAAAAATATAAAACTAAAAAGTTCTGTATAAAAGTAAAAATGAAAATGAAGAGTAAACAGAATACTAATGTACAACTGTAAGTTTATGGTTGTGTGTTTAAGGGGAGGATCATGGTTCGAGTCCCAGGCTAATCCTTTTTGCAAATTTATTTTGGAGAAACTTATTAAAGAAAAGTTTGTGAAAAAGCTAAAAACAAACATCCTTTTAGAGAAAACTCTTATAAATACTGAAAAGCCACTAATAAGCTAGGAAAATTGCATAAAGATATGACATAAATCTTCTAACATGTATTTTTTTGGTTTTTTTATAAAATTTTAGTAACTTAACAAGCGGAAATAAGCTAGAGGCAAGGACCAAAATAAGCACTACTAAGCCTAAGACAAACTAATAAGCAGATTTAGAATTAAATAGAAAGCCAAAGAAAGTAAAACATAAGCTGAAAATCCAAATAATTCTATAATGGGTCAAAAACTAAAATACCAAACAATAAAAGTATAGTAGACTTTTGGGCGAATATTTTTGATAAGCACCAAAAGAACAAATTATGATGAAATGTGCTTGAGCCTACTTTAAAGCAAGAACAACAGAGGCTTTCAACCTAAATCTATCTTATATGAAAACTAATTTGAAAGAAATTTTCTAATGAAAAGGTAAAATAAAAACTGCCTAACTCAAATGCATGAGTGAATTTTTGGTTTTCAAAAGAAAAGTGCTAAAATGTAAACTAAAAACCAGATGACCAAATAAGCTTTATAAACCAAAAATAAGTTCAAACAAATCAAACTACCTTCTAATCTACTTGTGCAAGAAATTTGTAAACGCCAAAAAGTATTACATTGTAAACCTATCTTAAGAAAATTTTAGATATAGAAATGACTTTGCAGTTTAAAAGCTTCTGATGCTTTTGACCACATCTATAAACCAAATCCACAAAAACTAACATATGGAGACTTTAGCATTGTTTCTAATAACTTTTAGACACTAAAAAGCAAAAGGCAATTGAAGTATCTAGAACAACAAATTACAATCCAATAATAAAAAGACCTTATTAAGCCTGAACTAACCACAAATCTTAAACTAACACTCACAATTTTAATCAAAACTAGATTAGACCTAATAATATCCTTAAAATCAAATCTATAAACCTAAATATGAAGATTTAAATTCACTTTAAAGAACCAAATAGCTTTGGGCAGTACTAACTTAAGTTAGAACTAGTCTATTACCAAACAAGCAACCGCCTTTAATTTGAACAATTCCAATTTGGGGCTATAAAAATGAAAATCAAGGCATAAAACTTAGATACCAGATATTGAAAAGCTTATAACAACCTTAATAAACATTTATCATTAATCAAATAAGCTAGAATCAATAAGCTAATAACTATAACTACTTATTTTTGGTTTTTAATGATTTTTTAAGACAAAATGTGAAAAAACTAAGATCTATACTACAAAAGCTAAAACAATGACAAAACCAGATCAATAAGCAACTATGATACAGAAATAATCACAAATAACTATATATATAACAGAATAAAGCAAATAATAAGCTAGAAAATTAAGACAGAAAAGGAAAAAGGAACTTACAAGTGCCTTAGCTAAACAAAGGCTTATCAATGCTCAAAAAGCTTATCTACAACTCTAGCTTATCACAAGAATAAGCTAGTAAAGGTCCCATAAGCTCTTCCAGGTTAAGCTTATCATTCAAAAGCTAAGATCCATATTATAACCAAGGGTATTTAACTTATATATTAAGGTTTAGATAGAATAGATCCTTGTTATGAGCTCAATCCAAGCTTTATAGACTCAGAAGCATATAAGAGCTTTTAGAATTATTGTAACAATAACACATGAAGAATTTGTAGAGTTTTAAAACTGTAAGGATAAAAACAGATAAAGTAAAAACCAAATGAAGATTTCAATAATATTAAAACTGAATTACAATCATCTGAAAGTGAGATTACAATAAGTTTGGAAACGTAACATTACTTAAGCACTAAAATTTTGAAAGCAAAAAATTACAAATATACTAAAAAATTTAAAAGCTAAAAAAACTAGATACTTATGTGTGAATGTGAGGGAGGATTTTTATAAGCCGCAAGAGATGTTCCACCTAAGAGTCCGTATCCCGAAACATCTATCCCTTTGATCTTTGTCCCTTGAATCTTCTCTCATCATTGGATCCTTGATTTGAGCGTTGGATAAATGAGTGGAGCACACAGATATGCCAACAGAGGCATTACCCCTTGTGGTCAGGCTCATTGACTTCTTTATATCATTAACTTTATCCAACTTTACCGAATTCATTGGTGTGCTTTCTTTCATGTCCCGCGTGTCATTCCTTGTGGGTTTCCACCAATGAGAGCATTTCGTGACGTCTTCTTTTGCCAGGTCATTCCTTATTACTTGAATTAGAGAGCCACGCTGCCAATTGCAATTAACCCTTTGTTTTGAGGCTAGGTAAATTTGGGAAGATTAATGAATAGTAAAACAACGTTCCACTCCATTTATTTTTTTCCTTTTTATATCTTTGTTTGACCCAGGTGAAGTGGGTTTGACTTTGGGCCCGGGAAAAAGGAATAGGGATTGGGCCGGGTGTTATGGGCTTGGTTATAAGGGTGTGGTTTATATGTAGATAACGACCGTTATCTTTTATTAATAAAAAGATAACGGTGTTAGGGTTTAAGGGTTATTTTTGCAATTTAGTTTAACTCTAGGGGATGTTTTAGGAATTTTTGGGTTTTGTCATTTAGTGAGTTAACTTTGGTTGACCAAGGGTTGACTGGAGTTGACTTTTGACCCTTCTTGCTATCAAATCCCCAGCTTTTGTACAGTCTTTCCTATCTCTTGCACTCTTTTCGATCTGGTGTCCGTGTTTGTCCGGTTTTTGACCGTTTTCTTGTGATATTTGCATTATCCGTACCTACACAATCACAAAGACAAACCAAGCAATATACAAGCATTTTATGCATAATTTTATCTTTTTAGGGACATTTTTGATATAGAAAGGATATGTGATTTCTCACATATCAGCATGCATTCGCCCTTAGTAGTGCTTGAGGAAAACGTGTGTAGAAAAGTTTTATGAAATCAATCTTTGAAAGATGGTGCATACCTTCTGCTAATCCATGTAACACATAAACCAAACATTAGTTACGAGTGTTCTCTGCCTCGACTAAGTGATTAAAAACATGATACTAAAATGCCCTAGGATAAGCCCTAGTTATACCAAAAGTGGCGTTGCATGCATAGCAAGCGATTTGGGTAAACATGAAATCACAGCTCACTTTTCTTTCTTTTAGCACTTAGCAACTTAGTGGTTTGGGGAGTAAAATATGATGGGTAACCATGCCCTATAAATCCAAAAATTAGTTGCGAAATATAGTTAACCTATTAAGCTCTATTAGCAATTCGAATTATCAAAAATGGTTAAGAAACAAGTAAGTTATGGTTCTTTTAAAACCTAGAAAAACCGAACTATAAACTTTTTTTATAACTCACGCAAGACCAATCACTTTTAAGACACTATTTCACGTGTGTAAATAGAATTAAGTCGAAGCTAAAAGGTTGTTTGTTAAAGCCTGAGGTACAGGGTCCATTTCGAACAAAGTTTCACGAGTTTTTGTTTAGTAACGAACTCGCAAACAGGAGCCAAATTTGCCCGAAATGACATGTCCTTGGACATTTCCACGAGCATCTAGTGTGCAAGTGACCACGCCTACCCAGCGTGCACCCCCACCTTTCGACCTATTTTTGACCCTTTTTAGCCACCTCAAACCACTAAACTAATAGGAGGTGAATGTAGACCAACCAACATAGTTTACAACAATATCCTTGTCTCACCCTAAGATTGACTATAGAAGTCACAAATCGAGGCCAAAACACTGACCCACACTCGGCGCAGGCTGAAAATAAAAGGCCATACCATTTTTCTAAGTATAAAACTGCCGTAGCGAGGCACACATATTTAGCCTCGTTTTTAACACGCTAAACAACCATTTTAGACAAAACTTATTTAATGAAGTTTGTAGTCTACCTGGCCGAGCTTCTAAATGTACTTCTAGTTTGCCATAATATCAAGTAACGAACTCATAAACGTGACATTAAGTTAGTGCTACTGTCACGATACAACAAATTAAAACTATTAATATGTAGGGTCATGACACCCCTTACTTTGTACTCGCTTTTGACCTCGATAACGACCCCTAACAACAAAACTTATAAAAGATGAATTAATGTCGACCTGGACTAGTTTACAATGGTGTTTTTATCTCATTCTAATGTTGAGTGATGAGATCTCAAATTGAGATCAAAATATGTTGCGCACTTGGCCAAAATGTGTTTGTTTCTGTGTTTAAAATCCAGTCGCGACACACACTCACTTAGCCCCATTTTCGACCTATTAAACGACCTCGTTAGACAAAACTTAAAAGACGAGAGTTGTAGACGACCTGGCAAAGTTTTAAAGCTTACTTTTAGTTTGTAACTTCACCATGTATCGAGCCTAGAACTTAATCCTAAAACTCTACGTCCGTCGCCTAAATTATTAATAATAGGACATGACCCGTTATATTTGGCCAAATTTTCATGAAAAGTCATAATTATAAACAAGCGATATTTTCTCAAACTCAAGCACACACTAAGGACGAGATTGCAAGTATTTATATTATTATTTTTTTCCGTTTAGTGAATATGTATTATTTATTCATAGGTTGCGGATAAAGGCTTTTGCATCTTTTTTCGTGCCACTACTTTGCTTCTACGTTATCATTACTTGATGTGAGTTTATAGTCCCCATCTTTTATACATTTCCAATCATTTATCAAATCTCGGGGATGAGATCATGTTTGTTTTACAAACTGGATGCAAGTATATTTTAAATTCAAATATTACGAGTTTGCCTAAGTAGCTATAACCCACTATGCCTATCATCATGAACTGTTAATTGCATAGATGTAACTGCTAATTGCATTATGCAAGCGAGAATGTTATGAATAGATCTATTTGGGATTAACATCCCCGTTCGTGCAAGTAGCACTTGTTAGTTTACCGATTGGCCAGAAATGACGAATGTATACCATTTGAAATCATAGATGTTACGGGTTGAACATCTACATTGGGCAAGTCATTTATATGTAATTGATGTACATACATTGTTTAGCTTCAGTGTCATGAGCTTAGTGCATTTGGTAATATATTTTTGTGATATTGTATTCGTTGTTTTATTATAGAAAAATCTTGCTATCCGCTTTATTAAATTTATAAACCTATAAATTCACCAACATTATTATTGACAGATTAAATATGTTTTCTCAGGTCAATAAGGTGCAAGTCAAGGATACATTGGGTGGTCATCTTTTGAAGTCATATTATTATAAAGATTTACGTGCATTACATTTTGGGATATTGTTATGTGGTGAAATCTTTACATTATCAAGTTAAACAAGTTAAGCCTATGAGCTTTGTAATGAACCATTTATTAAATCCAATGTATCAGTTTTCAAATGGCCCTTATAATGGTCGTTCTCATATCTTGTGCTATTGATCTATGAAGTAATAACCCCGGAATATCATATTCCGCTGTGGCCTATTTTGGGGGTGTTACAGATTGGTATCAGAGCCAATGTTATAGAGAACCAGGTCAAACATTTTTACTTAGTCTATAACCATTTTCAAACCTTGTGTCATTCAAAAGTTTTTCAAAGGGACATATATACATTACTTATTTGCATTTAGTATGCATGCTTATATGTCATACATCATTTTAGCATTAGTTGATTATACTAAGTGCTTACATAAGTTATATACGTGTTTATAATACATTACGTATATTACTGATGGTATTATATAATATACTTATACAAGTTTATATTATGATAACAAATTTGCCATGTCTTCAGACAACGCTTCATCCACCGTTACCTATACGTCCGTATCTTCTGATTCAAACAGACCATCATCAATAGGCATTCCACTCATGAATGCTGGCGAAATTCCAGACATGGACCCGTATGAGGAGGTTGCCTAACAAGGGCAAACACACCCACTGTTACCTGCTTATGTACCTGATCCTATGAAGTTAGATGAGCATGTACCGGTATACGTTCCAGAGCCTGAGCACCTGGAGTACCATGTACCATTAGATGATGACATTCAGGTTGAGGATCAGCCTTATGCTGAGGACGCTTCACCGACTGCTGAGTCACCTAGATACCATGCTGACTCAGATTCGATGGAGGATGATACTGACACAAATTCTATTGATTATCCTAACGAGCCGGGGACTGATGATGAGGAGCCCAAGGAGGAGCCCAGCGAGGAGCGTGATCCCGAGGAGGAGGATAAGCCCTTAGAGGATTCTGATGAGACTAAGCCGTTCGAGGAGAACGAGGCTGCTGCTACACCACCACCACCTAGACGCCATAGAGCGAGGATATCTGTCAGACCTCAGCCACCCATGGCCACTTCTACCCAGGCACTCATTGATGCATTTGCTGCTGGATCACCTTCATTCCCACTACCACCTACCAGCCTTACCTATGACCAGGCACCACTAGGTCATAGGGCAGCCATAATCCGTATGAGAGATGACATCCCCGATGAGGACCAGCTACCTCGGAGGAGATTTGTACTCACTGCTCCCCCACCTGGGTGTGATGCAGCAAAGAGTTTTATTGCTGCTTCTGCTAGAGCACCTAGAGGTTAGTATAATTTTGTTGATGCTGTTGAGGCCAGACATGGTTTGATTTGTAGTCCTGGTCATGATGCCCGGACTATTGCTAGAGCTGCTGACAGAGCAGAGGATGTTGGTTATGTTAGAGCTTTATAGGCTTTTTAGTATAGGATGATGACTTCCATTAAGGAAGTTAACTTGAGAGTCAGCTACCAGGCACAGGTTCGCAGGCAAAAGAGTGAGATTTTCTATACATAGTTTCATGATGCTCGGACTGACCGCAGAAACATTAGGCTTGAGATTGATGTAGTGAGAGGTCAAAGGACTGCTTACAAGACATAGTTGCATGAGGTACGCCAGGCTTACCTTAGTTCTGAGGCTTGGAACAGGGCATTATTGGCGTAACTTGAGACACTGGAGACTCACATGAGTCGTATGAAGTGGCAACGCCAGAGAGTTGTAGATGATGTAGTCAGACAGATCATGCGTACTTAGGTGCTAGAGGCTAGAGCTCGGATTGATACGGTGGAGGACGCCAGTAGTAGCTGTTAGTTATACTTTTCATTCCTAGCTATCTTGTATAGTCTATTAAGCTTTATGGGTAATTCCCAACTAATAGACTCTAGGATGTATTTTCATTTTCTGTACTACGAACATTTGTGGTCATTTTGTATCTAAACAAATCATGTATGATTCGACATTATGTTATGAAATATTGATGTATGATGTTATGGTTGATCTCATTTTATTCATTTTCCATTTTGTTGTGGTGTAGTTATTATTATCATATCTATTTGTATCTACATTGTGATTATATCTCACGTACATTGTATTCTTGTGATTATTAAAATCATGCCTGTAACAAGATAAGGAACAAACGACGCCATGACTCCAGAATCCATTCAAGCTATGATTGATCGGGCAATCCAAAGAAACTCTACTCAGGATGACGGAAGCCAAAGTTCAAGAGGAGGAATCAGAAGGCCTATGCAACCTTCACGTGTCTGTTCCTACCCCGACTTCATGAAATGCCAACCCTTGAACTTCAAGGGAACTGAAGGCGTTGTTGGCTTGTCTCACTGGCTCAAAAAGATGGAATCAGTATTCCACATTAGCGGTTGTGCTATTGAAAATCAAGTGAAGTTAGCTACTTGCATTCTGCTAGGTGCCGCACTAACCTGGTGGAATGGTCATGTGAGAACCTTAGGTCATGATGCTGCCTATACTATGACTTGGGGGACTTTCAAAAAGAAATTAGCGGACAAATATTGTCCAAATGGTGAAATCAAGAAACTCAAAATTAAACTGTGGAATCTTAAGGTCAGGGGAAACGATGTTGCAGCTTACACTCAGCGTTTCTAAGAACTAGCCCTGATGTGCACCAAATTCCTTGCTGATGAAACCGTGAAGATTGATAAGTATATCGGTGGACTTCCTGATAACATTCATGGAAATGTCATGTTTGCAAGACCTAAGACTCTTGATTTTGCTATCCAGTTGGCCAACGACTTAATGGATCAGAAACTCTGCACTTATGCGGAAAGGCAAAACGAAAACAAGAGGAAGGCTGATGATTCATCAAGAAACAATCACCAACAAAAACCCCACAAGAAGCAAAATGTAGCTAGGGCATACACTCCTGGCCCTGGTGAAAAGAAGGTCTATACTGAGGACCTACCTCTGTGCACCAAGTGCAATTACCATCACACTAGACAATGTGCACTCAAGTGTGGAAAATGCAAGAGGTATGGTCATGCTACCACTGATTACCGGGTCAACACCAACAACAATAAGAATCAAAAGGCTGGGGCATGTTATGAATGTGGTAACACCGGGCATATGAAGAGAGATTGTCCAAAACTAAAGAACCATAGAAATGGCAATGGGAATGGCACAGCTCAAGGAAGAGCTTACGATTTGGGAGGAAGAGATGCTAGCCCGGACTCTAACGTCATTACGGGTACGTTTCTTCTCAACAACCGTTATGCTAAGATTTTGTTTGATACTGGTGCGGATAGGAGCTTTGTATCTTCTACCTTTAGTGAATTAATTAACATTACCCCCACTACATTAGAAAATCATTATGACATAGAATTAGCCGATGGGAAAATCATAGGAGTTAATACCATAATTCAAGGTTGTACTCTAAACTTCATGAATCATCTTTTCAACATCGACTTGATGCGTATCCCACTCGGTTGTTTTGATGTCATTATTGGGATGGATTGGTTGACAAAATATCATGGAGTAATCATCTGCGACAAAAAGATTATACGTGTTCCTTTCGGAAAAGAAATGTTAATTTTTTAAGGTGATGGAAGCAATCTAAGGAAGGAATCCCGACTGAATATCATTTCATGCTCTAAAGCACAAGAATATTTGTCAAAGGGATGTGATGTCTTTTTGGCACACATTACTACGAAGGAAGCCAAAGACAAGTCGGAGAAGAAGTGGCTTGAGGATGTACCAATCGTCAGAGACTTTCCGAAAGTTTTTATTGAAGACTTGCCGGGTATTCCACCAGCTCGACAAGTAGAATTCCAAATTGATTTGGTACCAGGTGCTGCACCTGTAGCACGGGCGCCTTATCGATTGGCACCATCAGAAATGAAAGAACTGGCAGAACAACTTCAAGAACTATCCGACAAGGGATTTATAAGACCCAGCTCTTCACCTTGGGGAGCCCCGGTCTTGTTTGTCAAGAAGAAAGACGGATCGTTCTGTATGTGTATCGATTATCGTAAACTAAACAAGCTAATGGTAAAGAACCATTATCCACTTCCAAGAATTGATGACTTGTTCGACCAACTGCAAGGATCAAGTATCTACTCGAAGATTGATATACGATCAGGTTACTACCAGTTGAGAGTTCGCGAGGAAGATATTCCGAAGACCGCGTTTAGGACGCGTTATGGCCATTATGAATTCCAAGTAATGCCTTTTGGGTTGACGAATGCACCCGCTGTATTTATGGACCTCATGAATAGGGTGTGCAAACCATACTTGGATAAGTTCGTGATTGTCTTTATCGATGACATATTAATTTATTCAAGAAACAAGGAAGAGCATGAAGAGCATCTCAAGCTAATCTTAGAACTACTTAAGAAGGAGGAGTTGTACACAAAATTCTCCAAGTGTGAATTTTGGATTCCAAAAGTACAGTTTTTCAGACATGTGATTGATAGCAAAGGCATCCATGTAGATCCTGTAAAGATCGAGTCAATTAAAGATTGGGCATCTCCTAAAAATGCAACAGAGATCCGCCAATTTTTAGGACTCGCCGGTTATTACAGAAGATTCGTTGAAGGCTTTTCTAAGATCGCTAAGTCATGACTAAGTTGACTCAGAAAAATGTAAAGTTTGACTAGGGAGAAAAAGAGGAAGCTGCATTTCAATTAATTAAACAAAAGCTGTGTAGCGCACCCATTCTAGCCTTGCCTAAAGGATCAGAAAACTTGGTTGTTTATTGCGATGCATCGCATAAGGGTTTGGGTGCCGTGTTTATGCAAAAAGAGAAAGTTATAGCCTATGCTTCTAGACAACTAAAGATCCATGAGAAAAACTACATAACTCATGATCTGGAACTCGAAGCTGTGGTGTTCGCTCTTAAGATGTGGAGACATTACTTATACGGGACAAGGTGCACCATTTACTGACCACAAGAGTCTACAACATATCCTTGATAAAAAAGAGTTGAACATGAGGCAACGACATTGGTTGGAGTTGCTTAGTGATTACGATTGTGACATTCGTTATCACCTGATGAAAGAGAATGTTGTTGCTGATGCTTTGAGCAGGAAAGAATGGTCTAAACCTTTAAGAGTTCGAGCATTAGTCATGACTATTGGTTTTAATCTTCCTAAACAAATCCTAGAAGCTCAAACCGAAGCATTAAAACTTGAAAACCTCACTGCTGAAGATGTTGGAGGTATGCTCTGACAAGACATTACAAAGGAAAGATTGAAACCCCATGCGGACGAAACCTTATGTTTAAACAACAGAAGTTGGTTACCGTGTTATGGCAACTTAAGGACTCTGGTCATGCACGAGTCTCATAAGTCAAAATATTCTATTCATCCGGGTTCAGATAAGATGTATCAAGACTTGAAGCAGTTGTATTGGTGGTCTAACATGAAGGCGGACATTGCCACTTATGTTAGCAAATGTCTAACTTGTGCTAAAGTCAAGGCAGAACATCAAAAACCTTTTGGCTTACTAGTCCAACTGGAGATCCCAGAATGGAAGTGGGAGAAAATCACCATGGATTTTGTCACTAAACTCCCTAAGACGGAAAACGGTTATGACACCATTTGGGTGATCATTGATCGTCTTACGAAATCTGCTCACTTCCTACTAATAAGGGAAAATGATCCCATGGAGAAGTTAATGAAGCTTTACATGAAGGAAGTAGTCACCCGACATGGTGTGCCTGTATCTATTATCTCCGATCGTGATGGTAGATTTACTTCACTATTTTGGCAAGCACTCCATAAGGCTTTGGGAACCTAATTAGACATCAGTACGGCCTATCACCCCGAAACTGACGGTCAAAGTGAAAGAACTATCTAAACTTTGGAAGACATGTTACGCGCTTACGTGTTAGACTTTGGAAAGAATTAGGATAGACATTTACCGTTAGTAGAATTCTATTACAACAATAGTTATCACACCAGCATAAAGGCTGCATCATTCGAGGCTTTGTATGGATGAAAGTTTCGATCACCCGTATGTTGGGCAGAAGTTGGAGATGCTCAGCTTACCGGTCCTGCAATAATTCATGAAACCACCGAGAAGATCGTCCAAATCAAAAGTAGGATCCATGCCACTCGTGACTGACAAAAGAGCTATGAAAACATTAGATGCAAACCAATGATATTTCAATTTGGTGACAAGGTCATGCTAAAGGTTTCACCTTGGAAAGGAGTTATGCGTTTTGACAAACGAGGGAAGTTAAACCCTAGGTATGTTGGCCCTTTCAAGGTGATCGAGAGAGTCAAAACGGTTGCCTATAAACTTGAGTTACCACAACAATTAAGCTGAGTTCATAATACATTTCACGTGTCAAATCTGAAGAAGTGTCTGTCCGATGAATCGTTAGTGATTCCATTTGAGGAACTACGTGTTGATGACAAGCTCCACTTTATGGAAGAAGCAATAGAAGTCATGGATCGTGAAATCAAACAATTAAAGAGGAGTCGCATTCCCATCATTAAGGTTAGATGGAACTCTAAACGAGGTCCTGAGTTCACCTGGGAACGTGAGGACCATTTCAAGCAAAAGTATCCACATCTTTTCACCAAGACCGCACCTTCGTCAAGTGCCGCATCTTAAGCCTTGAGGATAAGGCTCATTTAACTGGGGGAGACTATAACACCCTGTGATTTTAGGTCATGTTACGACTCTGAGTTTTCATTAATTAACTATTCCTTTATAATCTTAGATTGTTTCGCGTAGTTATGTATTTAAACCGCGTTGGTTAAATCGCGTAGGCATAAAAAATTCAACGTTTGCTAGAAATATCAAATGCACTTATTAAGACTTTACACAAATCCTTCATACTCATTATTTAATTTGTTTTTGCGACAAGAAGGGTTATATAATCATGTTCATTTTAATCTAGGTAAAAACCCTTTAAAATAATCTACACCAAAAACCCTAACTTCTATACTTTGGGGAATCAAATGCAAACTAGATAAAACTTATGTAATTCTAGAAACCTAGCACCATTCGGATGAATGAAGATATACAAAAAGAATCCCATCCTAAAGTAACTCCTTTTATCCAATATGTAAAAGCCCAAAGACTTTTCTCTTAAACCGACACATGCTCGTGATTTCTAGTTGCTATAACATCGGTTTTGCTCCCAAGAAATCTACAGTAATCAGCTTTTCATTCCTATACCAAGATACTTTGCTGAGAATGTATCAACACAAAACCGTGACCCCTCCTTTGACTTGTAAAATTACCATACATTGGTGTATAAATAAGAAGCATCTCCATCTTTGTTTCCATAAGCAAACTCCCAATCAAACTCTGTTAGTTTTCTTTCATTGCCCTCTCAGCCTTGTTGTTTCCAACCAAACACAGCAAAACCTACTTCTTTTAGTATCCATCTCACATGAAATCATAAACCCTAAAGGCCCTAATCTTAAATTCGTCACTTGTGAGTTTCTTTTGATCGAGGTGTAAGAAATTTAGGGGTGTTTTAAGCGTTGTTTCAGGTGCGAGTGGGGGGATAAAGCACTGTGGAGCGATTGGTTTAGCAAGTGTGGCAACGAGTCAGTTTGGTAGCAAAAATTAGGGTTTCGTTAGGATAAGGTCTGTGCACATTCTCTTTTGCATTTACTATGAGTTCGCACCCCTCTCTTTTATTTAAATTGCATGCATTCGCCCTTAGTAGTGCTTGAGGAAAACTTGTGTAGAAAAGTTTTATGAAATCAATCTTTGAAAGATGGTGCATACCTTCTGATAATCCATGTAACACATAAACCAAACATTAGTTACGAGTGTTCTCCGCCTCAACTAAGTGATTAAAAACATGATACTAAAATGCCCTAGGATAACCCCTAGTTATACCAAAAGTGGCGTTGCATGCATAGCAAGCGATTTGGGTAAACATGAAATTACAGCTCACTTTTCTTTCTTTTAGCACTTAGCAACTGATTGGTTTGGGGAGTAAAATACGATGGGTAACCATGCCTTATAAATCCAGAAATTAGTTTCGAAATATAGTTAACCTATTAAGTTCTATTTAGCAATTCGAATCATCAAAAATGGTTAAGAAACGAGTAAGTTATGGTTCTTTAAAATCCTAGAAAAACCAAACTATAAACTTTTTTTTATAACTCAGGCAAGACCAATCACTTTTAACACACTATTTCATGTGTGTAAATAGAATTAAGTCGAAGCTAAAAGGTTGTTTGTTGAAGCCTGAGGTACAGGGTCCATTTCGAACAAAGTTTAGCGAGTTTTCGTTTAGTAACGAACTCGCAAACAGGAGCCAAATTTGGCCGAAATGACATGTGCTTGGACATTTCCACGAGCACCTAGTGTGCAAGTGACCACACCTACCTAACGTGCACCCCTACCTTTCGACCCATTTTTGACCCTTTTTAGCCACCTCAAACCACTAAACTAATAGGTGGTGAATGTAGACCAACCGACGTAGTTTACAACAATATCCTTGTCTCACCCTAAGATTGAGTATAGAAGTCACAAATCGAGGCCGAAACACTGACCCACACTCGGCGTATGCTGAAAATAAAAGGCCATACCATTTTTCTAAGTATAAAACTGTTGTAGCGAGGCACATATGTTTAGCCTCGTTTTTCACACGCTAAACAACCATTTTAGACAAAACTTATTTAACGAAGTTTGTAGTCTACCTGGCCGAGCTTCTAAATGTACTTCTAGTTTGCCATAATATCAAGTAACGAAAACGTGACATTAAGTTAGTGCTGCTGTCACAATTCAACAAATTAAAACTATTAATAGGTAGGGTCACGACACCCCTTACTTTGTACTCACTTTTGACCTCGATAACGACCCCTAACAACAAAACTTATAAAAGATAAATTAATGTCGACCTGGCCTAGTTTACAAAGGCGTTTTTATCTCATTCTAATGTTGAATGATGAGATCGCAAATTGAGATCAAAATATGTTGCGCACTTGGCCAAAATGTGTTTGTTTCTGTGTTTGAAATCCAGTCGTGACACATACTCACTTAGCCCTATTTTTGACCTATTAAACGACCTCGTTAGATAAAACTTAAAAGACAAGAGTTGTAAATGACCTGGCAAAGTTTTAAAGCTTACTTTTAGTTTGTAACTTCACCATGTATCTAGCCTAGAACTTAATCCTAAAACTCTACGTCCGTCGCCTAAATTATTAATAATAATGACAGACACCGTTATGAGTTTGGCCAAATTTTCATGAAATTCATAATTATAAACAAGTGATATTTCTCAAACTCAAGGCACACACTAGGACAGATTGCAGTATTATATTATTATTTTTTTCCCGTTTAGTGAATATTTATTATTTATTTCATAGGTTACGGATAAAGGCTTTTGCATCGTTTTTCGTGCCACTACTTTTCTTCTATGTTATCATTACTTAATGTGAGTTTATAGTCCGTATCTTTTATACATTTCCAATCATTTATCAAATCTAGGGGATGAGATCATGTTTGTTTTACAAACTGGATGCAAGTACATTTTAAATTCAAATATTACGAGTTTGCCTAAGTAGCTATAACCCACTATGCCCATCATCATGAACTGTTAATTGCTTAGATGTAACTGTTAATTGCATTATGCAAGCGAGAATGTTATGAATAGATCTATTTGGGATTAACATCCCCGTTCGGGCAAGTAGCACTTGCCAGTTTACCGGTTGGCCGAAAACAAAGAATGTATACCATTTGAAATCATAGATGTTATGGGTTGAACATCTACATTAGGCAAAGTCATTTATATGTAATTGATGTACATACATTGTTTATCTTTGGTGTCATAAGCTTAGTGCATTTCGTAATACATTTTTGTGATATTGTATTCGTTGCTTTATTACAGGAAAATTTTGCTATCCACTTCATTAAATTTATAAACCTATAAAATTTCAACCAAAACAATCTTTTTATTGTTTACAGTATCTAAACATTTTTTTTCGTCAGTCAATAAGGTGCAAGTCAAGGATACATTGGGTGGTCATCTTTTGAAGTCATAATATTATAAAGATTTACGTGCATTAATTTTGGGATATTGTTATGTGGTGAAATCTTTACATTATCAAGTTAAACAAGTTAAGCCTATGAGCTTTGTAACGAACCATTTATTAAATCCAATGTATCAGTTTTCAAACAACCCTTATAATGGTCGTTCTCATATCTTGTGTTATTGATCTATGAAGTAATATCCTCGAAACATCATATTCTGTTGTGGCCCATTTTGGGGGTGTTACATTGACGACAGTAGTACTAACTTTAGGTTTAGTTTTTGAATTTGTTATACAACCTTATGATAAACCAAAGATACATTTGTAAACTAGGCCAGGAGTACTACAATTTGCCTTTTATAAGTTTTGTGCTTAGGGGTCGATAGCTGGGTCAAAAACGAGTGCAAAGAGAGGGGGTTGCGACTGCCAACAGTTTTAACTGTTATGTACATGCAAGCAGTACTAACTTTTATCCTTATTTGCGAGTTTGTTTCTTAATCATTTTCCACGATTCGAGTTGCTAAAGGAAGCTCACTAGGTCCACTATAAAACGCCCCTACTTGTTGACTCTATGCTTAATTCTAAGTGGGTCAGAACGAGGCTTAAAGTTAACCTAACAGGCAGTTTCCAAACATAAAATAACAGATTTGTAGGTCTATTTCCCGCTTTGTTATAATGTGTCAAAAGCTAAAATTTTGCATGAATGCTACTCCTATACTATGTTAACGAATGCTAAGTTCATAAATTCCATTGGTAAAGTTTGTATACGGGTTTCTTAATGAACCAACATACTTCAGAAGGTTTGCATAATTTTTCAAAAATTGGTTTCATAATAACTTTTCTACATAAGTTTTCTCAAGCACAACACTAAGATACATATATTGCATACTTAAGATGATAGGTATAAAAGAATGAGACTCACAAAAGTTAGAAGAAGCTCGGCTCTTTTTTCCCCTTGCGTATACAAACCAAAACACCCAAACCACTACCCAAACGTGACTGATTTCACCCCTTGTGACTATGCATACTAACCCCAACTTGCTGCCTAAACGTGGATGACCAACAGGGAAAATGAAATACCAACGAAAACTATTTAGGGTTTCTCTTAGAGTTTTAGGGTTTAGGAAGAAAGTAAAGGTGTAAGGGTTATGTGTGTGTCAAAAGCAGAGATGGGAGGGCAAAGAAGAATCAAAGTGAAGAGAGTATGATGGTACTGGGATTGTGTTTGTGTTCTCTATGTTTTTAAAGAAAAATGCAAGTCTTCTTATAATAGCATAACTTGGCATGCATAGTAACTTATCCTTAAGTCACGTTCTTGTGTAAACACTTACATGGTAAAGGATATTTTGGACTTGTAAATGGTCAATGTATATCAAATTAAAGGTGAGTACTGTTGGGGTATTGAGGGACGTAGAAGTAAGTGAAAGCTAAGCCAAGATATCATGAGAGTTTGTGGGTTTTTATAAAAGGACCTAGGGCTTTATCCAATGGGTATAAGAGTTATAGAAGGAATGGGTCTTTGTATATCTTATCTAATTTTAACAAATGCAGATTTTTTTTAAGTTGGTATACACGAATTCTTTCCTAGCTTTTATAAGAGTGCATAATTTTGTTTCTTGAATTAGGCTTTATGGTTTAGGAAATTTGCTTGTGCATTATTTGAAAACAAGGAAAGAATACAATGTTTGGTTTTTGTTTACTTATTAGTAGTGACACTAAGTTGTGGTGAGAAAAAATAGAATGTATTTGTTTGTGGTTACTAAGTTGTAGAGGGATTGATAACTAAATCTCTAGGAAACGTGTTACTAGTCCTTCATTAAAATTCGTGGTAAAATTTACTCATTAGGTTTTTAACTAGACGATTTAAATCAAGAGTAAACACGCAAAACCCTATAAATAAAAGGAAAATGAAATAATTGAAATCGTGATATGACCTGAAAACACAGGGTGTTATAGTCTACCCCCATTGAATGAGCCTTATCCTTAAGGTTTAAGTCGCGGCACTTGACGACGGTGCGGTCTTGGTGAAGAGATGTGGGTGCTTTTTCTTGAATTGATCCTCATGTTCCTAGGTAAACTCAGGACCTCGTTTAGAGTTCCATCTAACCTTAATGATAGGAATGCGCCTCCTATTCAATTATTTGATTACATGATCCATAATTTCCACTGGCTCTTCCACAAAGTGGAGTTTGTCATCAATACGTAGTTCTTCCAACGGAATCACAAGTGATTCATCGGACAGACACTTCTTTAGATTTGACATGTGAAACGTGTTATGAACTCGGCTTAGTTATTGTGGTAGCTCAAGTTTATAAGAAATAGTTCTGACTCTCTCGATTACCTTGAATGGGCCGACATACCTTGGGTTTAACTTCCCCCGTTTGCAAAAACACTTAACTCCTTTCCAAGGTGAAACTTTTAACATGACCCTGTCACCAACTTGAAATACCATTGGTTTACATCTAATGTTTGCATAGCTCTTCTGTCGGTCATGAGCGGCTTGGATTCTGCTTTTGATTTAGACGATCTTCTTGGTGGTTTCATGAATTATTGTAGGACCAGTAAGCTGAGCATCTCCAACTTCTGCCCAACATACGGGTGATCGACACTTTCGCCCATACAGTGCCTCAAATGGTGCAGACTTTATGCTGGTATGGTAACTGTTGTTATAAGAGAATTCCACTAACGGTAAATGTCTAACCCAATTCTTCCCAAAGTCTAACACGCAAGCGCATAACATGTCTTCCAAAGTTTGGATAGTTCTTTCACTTTGACCGTCAGTTTTAGGATGATAGGCCATTGATAAGTGCTTAATTACACATATCTTTTACCTCTAAAAACGAGCTTAAATGACCAAAAACAGACAAAAACTGCCAAATATATGTTTGTTTTGCATTTGTATTGTGCAGGAAGTGGATATCAAAGAAGTGGGCATACTTTGTAAGACGATCAACGATCACCCAAATGGTATCATAACCGTTTGTCGTCTTAGGGAGTTTAGTGATGAAATCCATGGTGATTTTCTCCCAGAAAATCAGCAGTCAAACCGGAGCCGGAACTGAAGAATACTATTGGAAGCAATCTTAACCCATCTGATGGGCCGGGAAAGCCCAATAGTATATCTATGAAGACTGTGAAGACCAAATGGGCCCTCAATCATTTACAACAGCCCATTTGTGTGCAATTGACAAAGACTGTGAAGACTTTGAAGGCCCGATCCTAGCCCAGTTACAGCCAATCTCAGCCATTGTACACACAAAACCCCTCCATAACCATATTGGGCTTGAAAACGCCAATAACCAAACACATAACCTTATTGGCCCATACACACTCAATGGCCCAATACCAAGCCCACACACCTTAAATGGGCCCCAAACCCAAACCCAGTGGCCCAAACAAACCCAAGCCCAACAAAAGCCCACAATTCAATTTTTATAAACTTTAGGGACTAAAGCTGTCATTTTTAAAAGTGTTTTATAAAGAGAAAAATAAAGTTATAAAACCACAAGGACTGAAATTGCAATTACCCTAACCTTTTTATTCTTTTAAAGTTATAAAACCACAAGGGCTGAAATTGCAATTTACCCTAACTCTTTGTTTTCTTTTGTATTAAAACAGCAGGGACCATATTGGACACTTTCTAAAACCTTTTTATAACTAAAAACGGGCCCAAAAGAAAAATGAAAAGTTAAGAGAGGTGAGTGACTGAAGTGCATCATCTTCAACCTTTCTTTAAAAACGAACCAGCCAACCCTGATACCTTAAAACAAGCTCCCGCCAAAAACCCAAACCACCTCTCCCCACTGTTTCAGCTCCAAACTACTACCCTAGTACTACCACAGCTCACCTTCACCTCTCCCCATAACCTATTCCTTCCATAACCCTTCCCAAGTAACAATTACACACAACCCGAAGTCAATATCAAAGGTGATATCATGAGAATGCAAAGAGAAGGGGTTAGGTATTGCATGGGAAGGCTTGCACACTCACAACAAACTCAGTCCAAGTCATTTGGACCTCTATAAAAGAAGAGAGAGCAAGCCGAGACACACACTTTTTTTATGTTTTTAGTTTAATCTTAATTTTAAGTATTTCTTTTAAAGAATTATTGTACTCCTTTGTTTAAAAAGTTTTATGTGTAATCCTAGCAAATTTTTATAAAAGTTAAGAAATTTCTTGTGTTATTCAATTGTCAAAATTTAAAGCATCATTTAAGTAGCTTAATTCTGTTTAAATTGATTAAACATATGTTAAAAGTTAGTGAAATCCACTTGTTATCCATTATCTCTGCCTTATTTCATCAAAATCAGTCAAAAAATTCGATTTTATATAAATAAGGGGGTGTTTGGGTTAGACCTTAAAATGGGTCAAATTGGGTTTTCCATGGGTGAACACCACTCAGCCAACTTTGGCTGAGTGTGTGAGGTTTATTGGGCCCACTTTAAACACAATTTTTAGTGTAAAAATATTTTTTTTATGCATCCTTTTTGTAATTCTGTCAAAATTCATAAGCCATAAAATAAGTTTAAGTGCCCCAGCTGTTTTTTATTAAGCCGCATAAGCACACCATTTTGTGCTTGTTGTTGTTATTCTAGACAGCAAACCAACCTGTTGCTTTTCTTTTGGTTTGACCAAGTAATAACCAAGTTGTGTTTGAATTGATTTTTGAGAATCCCATTCATTAAAGCCAATTAACACATAAAAATAAGGCCTTAAGCCCTCATCTTTGAATATAAGCTCACTATCACCCCTTTTAATCTGTTTTACTTTGTTTTGGGCTAAAAAGCTCTAAAGCTTATTTTCATAAGCTCAAAAAGCCCTTCAGATCACTGTTTACCTCCCAGGTGCATAACCCACTATTTTCAGCCCCTTGTTTCTACTTATTTAATACTAGCATTAGTTTTTATTGTTTTTTAAAGTAGCTTATAGGTCTAATTATTAGGTTTAGCAGCTTATTTCAATTAGATTACTTATTTAGAGTTAGTCTAAATAAGCCTAAAAGTAGGTCTTTTCTGTTTTTGTTAAAATTGTTAGTATAGCTTATTTAAATTTTAGCTTAACTTAGGGCTTATTAGGTTACCTAGCTTATCATTAGGACTCCCCTAGCCTATTTAACTGTCCCCATAAGTTTTCTAGCTTATTTGTTGGCTTAAACCCCAAAAAGCCAAGTAAAATAAGCTCATCAGCTTTATTAAGCTTCTGCATCTTTAAAAGCTACATTTCATGGCTTATTTAGTTCAATTCAGCTTAAGTGCTTATTACAAAAAATGTTCCTCTCAAGCCCCTTAATAAGTTTGCTTTTATAAGTTTTCAAAAATAAGCTGTTTGGACCCACATTGATAATCGGGGTCCAACTCAGGGACTGATTGTGTAATTTTAATTTTTACAGTTAACTCAGTTAGTGCAGTAGTTATAACCCCCTCATCGTAGGTCCTTGTTACCCTTTCACTGTAGTCCCTAAATTAAACTGCATTTAGTTTTATTTAATTAAATAATTAAATTAGTTAGAATTTTAATTAAGTTAATTACTTTTATTTAATTCAGAAAAAATTTGGGCATTTTTGTATATTTTTAGAATTGTAACTTTTTCTTTATTTTATTTTAATTTTTCAGAATTTATATAACTTTTTTATTTTTTGTCCTTTTCTATTTACTTAGTTAATTAGTAATTTAATCTTTAAAATTCATAAAAAATCCAAAAATTAATAAAAAAATATTTTTCTTTTTTACAAAATTTTCTTTTGTCATTTAGTGTCTAGGAAAAATATAACATTTAGTGTAAGCTTAATTTTTCTTAAATTTCAGTTTTAGACCCGTTTTACCGGGTACGTTTTAACCGTTTCTTTCGTTTTACATTCAACGACCTCCGTTTTTTGTTTCTAGTTTTTCTATTATTCAAGTTAAGTTAATAGAATTTAATTTTGATTTTTAAATTAATTTAGCATTTATTTTCCTTCATTTTAGTATTAGGGTCCCGATACCGATTTTGTTCCCCGTATTTTAGTATAAATTTAATTTTAGGATTTCCTTATAACTAATTTTGTTTCCCGTAGTATTTAAGATCCCCATTCCCTATATTTGTTTCCCGTAGAGTAAATTAGATTTTAATAAATAATTTTAGTATAATTAATATCATGTGTTTCCATCATTCAATTTCTCATCAAACAGGATAAATTTCCAATTGCAGCCACGTTGGGAACTACGACCCGGGAATATCTCTTCCGGAATCTTTTATCATTGATTGCTTAATAATTTATAATATATACTATCAACGAATCAATTTTTGGCGCGTTCCGGGGAGGCATTTGCTACGAATTCTATCCAACTTTGATCTGAAACTAGTCTTATGTTAAAATACCATAATTAAAAAACACAAATATTTTTCTTTTCTTTTATTTTATACATATCATATAAAAATTAAAAAAACCAAAAAAAAAAAAAAAAAAAAAAAAAAAAAAAAAAAAAAAAAAAAAAAAAAAAAAAATTGACCATAAAAATTAAAAATCACTAATTGTACAATACCATAATATAATATCACAACAGAGGTATTATCATAATAAGTTCCGGTGAACTATTTGAAGTTTCCCAACTCAACAAAAATTTAACTTGCCTTCGTGTCCACTTACGATATACGGCTCACCTCAATCTGATTAACAAACTAGTAAGTGGTTTAAGGAGGGTTGTTTCCTAGAACTACGACCCGAAAGGTGAAATAAGCTTCGCCATTCCTACACCCCCCGCTCACCTGTGCGTTTTCATTCTAGAGCTACGTGAATAAGATTGATTAAACAGGTTTAGTTGTCTATCTGATTTTGTCCAATTGTGAAATATGTTGTTAATAAATCGAAAAAACCAAAAATAATCTTTCTTTTCTTCGTATCAGTATAATTCTTCCTATCCCTCTATCCTAGTTAATTCTTAGGACATCATTCGATTGTCGCCTTTAAATCGATAAAAGCATGTTCGGCTTGTTGGAAATTTGCACACTTCAGCCTTTTGTTGTTCAAAAGTAGAAACTCAAAAACAAGATTCTTGTTTCCAATGCCGAATCGTCCAACAACACATTAAGATTGAAAGAAATTGTTTCGTATAGTGGAAACCTTTTTGCAATGGTCCTCATGATTTGAATGTGACCTGACACGAAAGATATTGGAGAAAGCTTTTCAAAAGGTTTCAAAATACGTCCAAGTCATCCAATTGACAAATTCCAACTTTTTTAATGCTCCTCGAGAGCCTTCAGTTGTTCAAAACAAAGACCCCAGTGTCAATTCCTCACAAAATCTCACTAATCGACCAAAAGTGTTTGTTGCGAGTTGTGGTGATTCGTTAGATGGCATCTTTTGTCAACGATCACTTGTAAGTCTTGGGAAAGTGCTCAAGTATGTTATAAATTGTCCACCGAAAACTCTGATTATCACAAATCCGAGCCAACCAAACAAACCATTAATCAGATCCCCTCAAGCGCGGAAAAGTGTGCAAATCCAATAATTTTTTTGTGTCAATGCCAAAAATGTTGGTTTAAATGATATGGCGGATTTGCTTTTATTGTAAGATTTCAGAGTGAACCACCAATGTTTTTAAACTCCATACTCATCTAATAACATTCTCCCGATTAATTCAAACCATTCTCCACAACCCCACGACACCATTCTTAAGAGATTTTGAAAACAATGCTTATTATGGTTTACATTTGTTTCAAACCCCAGTATTTCCGTTTATCCAATCAGACCGTTTACAATCAAGACTTTAATTTCTCGACAAAATCTCAAAGTTTTCAACAACAATATCTTTGTTGTGACATGTGGAGGTCCCAAGACTTTTCATGTCAACCGATGAAGAAGACTAATATCATGAGCAAGAAATCCTTGCTATGATTTCTAATTCTTTCGGTTTTGACCACTCAAACCCGCAATTTTCCGTCAATCATCAACCTCCTCAACCAATGAGCATGGAAGCTTAGGCAACTCCAAGAGGACCTAATGAAAATTCGATGAAATCTTTCTCAAAAATTTAATCGTATCTCTTTTTGGGAAAACGCCTAAGGTTCTAATTGCATGCTGGACACTTTATTGAAGTTAAGCAATCTCAACCCGAGGAAGTTGCAAGAATGTGCTTCGCAAACTTGTCTTCAGATATGAAAATCATAAGTGACGAGCATATCTGATACATCAATACTCCGGCTTGGAATCGCCCTCTCGTCAACTGTGATGATGATGAAGACAGAGGACTATACATTGCAAACGACACCCTTGTTTTTTTACATATTTTGAAATTATTTTTGTGTTTAGCAAGATATTGTTTTGTTTTTGTGTTATGGTTTTTTTCCCGTTTTATCAACCGAGGAGCCCGTAAACTCTCTAATTATGGAGGATGAGCATCTTGACACAATTCCGCAACGGAATCGGACGAATTCATAAAGTCTAGTGTTGAAATCCTTGTTCCAATCCCAAGTGAGTCCAAAGGTGTTCCCAAATTGTATGTGCCTTTTCACTGACAATTCACCGCCTCATTACATTTCAAAATATCAATTCTGAGGATTCTCTGATTCTAACGTTGATCAACTCGACTGATGAAGAATCCTTCTCTAGTAACATGTCGAGTATGTTGAGCGATCACCACCCGAATTCGAGCCATTAGCTCGAAGGTGATGGAGATGTTATCCGAAGTTGGAAGGATTGAGGATGACATTCTATTGATCAAAGACGAATACCCTTCGTGAAAAAAATGTTGAAATGTCAATTGTCTTTGTGCTAAAATCGAAGCAATAAAAGATAATCCCGTTCCATCTTCCGTTGTTTTGACCAAGTCTACCTCCACGCTTCCTAACCTTTTCTTGGAGGAGACTAACACCTTTGATAATTCTTTACCAATCGTAACTTTCTGGCTTAAGTTTGGAAGACCTAGTAAGGCAGTCCCACTAACTCCTTCAGAGTTACTCTTCCAGATTAAAAAGCTTTCTACAATTGATAACGATCATTTTAAAGAGAGAGTAGTGGCAGTACCACCACCAAGTTGATTTTCCTCAATATGATTCTTTTATCTTTGATCTTCGAATGATCAGATTTCCTCCTGCCGATAGTAGGGATTTTTTAACATGGGAGGATTCGCCGATGGTGACATGCCTCACATTCATATCTCCACCGAGTATGATTCGTTTCCTACTTTAAAGATTGAGTCCCGAGCTGGCAATCTTACAATGGATGTGGTGGGGAAAATTTTTCCAAACAAGAGAACCAAGAGATTCACGTGCTTATGTTTTGTCCCACCCTGTAAGTTAGAATATCATACCTTCTAGTGAATCCATTTTTCGCTTATGCTGTATGGATCTTTCTCCCAATTTCTTTTCATACCCCGTTAATCGCCTTAAATCTCTCTCCGTTTATGTGGGGATGAAGACACCATATTTTGAATCCGGCATTTCAAAGTATCATTCTTCTAGGCCGATGTATCTCATCGGATGGAACTTTCCATGAAATTCAATACTTATCGTAGTCACTTGAATGAAAGTCCGATGATAATTTTAATTTCCACTTGTTTCCTCAAGGATCCATAAATCCTTGTGATGGGTCAAGCATCGCGACCCTAAACAATCGCTTCGTGGGAGGCACCCCATGCTTATCATTACTTATCGTAAGTAGTAGTAGTAGTATGTAGTGTTAAATAAGTGTTTTGTGTTGTTGTGTAAGATAGCTTGTCTTTTCCATTACCCGTGTTTCCATGTTGTTGTTTATTGTCCAGGATTGCCCGGATTGTGAAGACTCTCAGTTTTGTCATTCATCAAGAGTTTCACATCCTCAGCTTCATTTGGGAATCCGATATCCTAATCTTATCGACTAACGTTTTACTTTGGCATACCTCATAAATGGCCTTAGGATTAATGTAGTACCCTTCAAAACATCGAGGACGATGTTTAGTTCTAGTTTGGGGGGGTATCTTCGATTTGATTGTTGCCTGCAGCATTGTTACCACGTAAACCCGTTTTTTACCACCAAAATACCAAAAAAATGAAAAAATTAAAAATTTTTCAAAAATATAATAAGTGTTTTGTCGCAGTTTTGCTTTTCTTTTGGGTAGAATAAGAATAATTTTTGACTCGATCGGGCCGTATTGAGGCCCTAGCTAGTTCACTAAGGCCGAGCTTTCACAATTTCAATGCTTGGAATTTTAATAATGTAAGAGCGAGAAATGATAGAGTTAACTATAAAGTTTATGCGCTAATGCAAGATTCTTCTCAAAAACTTATACAAATAACTTTGTGTTTTCCTCCCGTGAATTTCTAATCCACCTAATCATACGTACTTTCCCAATTTAATTCCAACTAAGTCCAATCGATGTTTTCAGAAAAGCTCAAATTTGTAACTTGAGTTTAAAGCGAGATTTTGTAGTGATTTAAAAAGATAAATGCCAAAGAAGCATGAATGAAATATGAATGCAAAAATGCATGAATATTGAAATTTTGCCAATGAAGCATGCAGTTGATATTATGGAGCAAGTAAAAGATGTGTCGTGATATCCCACTCCGCTCGCAACGAGGTGGGGTTCAAACGAAGAACGTCGGTTACTCTAGGGATTTGGTGTGTCGTGATTATCTCACTAGAAGAATAGTCTAGGTGAGGGTTCAAACTATGACACAATCCTTAGCCAATTAGGAAAAGGTGAGTTGATGTGATTCCCACTAACGCTAGCACAACGGGGTGGTTTCAAACTAAGAACACCGCGATGGTTGTGATATCCGCTCCGTTAACCACGGAAGGGATCAAACTAAGCAACGCATTCCTAGCTTAAGAACTTATGATTATGATGTTGAAAATGTTGCAAAAAGTCTAAAGTTAAATCCCGAAATCAAGTTACGAAGTCTTAATAGTTGTTCTTTGAGTCGATTATTCCCATTTTGGAGAATTATGACTATGAAAATAAGTTGACCTATGGTTAAATTAAAATGAGTACACACATTCAATCGTATATCCATGTTGGGAGTTGAAAATTCACAAGTCATAAGTATGAGGGCTTAACATATAAACTTATATCGACAATGATCTTGTTTAATTGCTTAGCTTGGAACTTGTGAAAAATCGAGGACGATGAAATTATCCGTCAGGACATCCTAGATTCACATCTACGGACGCTCCACAATCTATGATCCCAGTTTGATAAATAAAGAAAGTCCCAAACTTGTAAAAAAACTGAAAAATCCAAAAAAATTAGTTGTAGTTTAGTGTAAATTCAGAAAATGTGTGAAAACGGGGCTAACGGTTCACTTCATGAACATTGTGGTGAGGACACACAATACCTTAGTTTTGGGGGATTTGATAAGTGCTTAATTACACATATCTTTTACCTCTAAAAACGAGCTTAAATGACCAAAAACAGACAAAAACTGCCAAATATATGTTTGTTTTGCATTTGTATTGTGCAGGAAGTGGATATCAACAAAAAGACAGAAAACCAAGCCAAAATGACAAAACTGAGCATGGAATGGAAAAGACTGTGCAAAATCAAGGCCAAAGTCCAAAAATGCCAAAGTCAGAGTCAATACTGAAGAATCAGCAGTCAAACCGGAGCCGGAACTGAAGAATACTATTGGATACAATCTTAACCCATCTGATGGGCCGGGAAAGCCCAATAGTATATCTATGAAGACTGTGAAGACCAAATGGGCCCTCAATCAATTACAACAGCCCATTTGTGTGCAATTGACAAAGACTGTGAAGACTTTGAAGGCCCGATCCTAGCCCCAGTTACAGCCAATCTCAGCCATTGTACACACAAAACCCACTCCATAACCTTATTGGGCTTGAAAAAGCCCAATAACCAAACACATACCTTATTGGGCCCATACACACTCAATGGGCCCAATACAAGCCCACACACCTTATTGGGCCCAAACCCAAACCCAGTGGGCCCAATACAAACCCAAGCCCAACAAAAGCCCACAATTCAATTTTTATAAACTTTAGGGGCCAAAAATGCCAAGTTTTAAAAGTGTTTTATAAAGAGAAAAATAGAGAAATAAAACACAAGGACTGAAATTGCAATTACCCTAACCTTTTTATTCTTTTAAAGTTATAAAACCACAAGGGCTGAAATTGCAATTTACCCTAACTCTTTGTTTTCTTTTGTATTAAAACAGCAGGGACCATATTGGACACTTTCTAAAACCTTTTTATAACTAAAAACGGGCCAAAAGAAAATGAAAAGAGTAAGAGAGGTGAGGGACTGAAGTTGCATCATCTTCAAACCTTTCTTTTAAAACGAACCAGCAACCCTGTACCTTAAACCACTCCCGCCAAAAACCCAAACCACCTCTCCCCACTGTTTCAGCTCCAAACTACTACCCTAGTACATCCACCAGCTCACCTTCACCTCTCCCCATAACCTATTGCCCCTATAACCCTTTCCCTGTTAACATTTCACACAACCCGAAGTCAATATCAATGGTGAGATCATGAGAAGGCAAAGAGAAGGGTTAGGATTGCTTGGGAAGGCTTTGCACACTCACAACAAACTCAGTCCAAGCTGTTTGGACCTCTATAAAAGAAGAGAGAGCAAGCCGAGACACACACACTTTTTTTTTATGTTTTAGTTTAATCTTAATTTTAAGTATTTCTTTTAAGAATTATTGTACTCAGTTGTTTTAAAAGTTTTATGTGTAATTCCTGCAAGTTTTTATAAAAGTTAAGAATTTTCTTGTGTTATTCCAATTGTCAAAATTTAAAGCATCATTTAAGTAGCTTAATTCTGTTTAAATTGATTAAACATATGTTAAAAGTTAGTGAAATCCACTTGTTATCCATTATCTCTGCCTTATTTCATCAAAATCAGTCAAAAAATTCGATTTTATATAAATAAGGGGGTGTTTGGGATAGACCTTAAAATGGGTCAAATTGGGTTTTCCATGGGTGAACACCACTCAGCCAACTTTGGCTGAGTGTGTGAGGTTTATTGGGCCACTTTAAACACAATTTTTAGTGTAAAAATAATTTTTTATGCATCCTTTTGTAATCTGTCAAAATTCATAAGCCTAAAATAAGTTTAAGTGCCCCAGCTGCTTATGCAGCTTAAGCACACCATTTGTGTGCTTGTTGTTGTTATTTCTAGACAGCAAACCCAACCCTTGTTGCTGTTCTTTTGGTTTGACCAAGTAATAAGCCAAGTTTGTGTTTGAATGATTTTTGAGAATCCCATCTTTAAGCCCAATTATCAGCAGTAAAAATAAGGCCTTAAGCCCTCATCTTTTGAATATAAGCTCACTAGTCACCCCTTTTAATCTGTTTTTACTTTGTTTTGGCTAAAAAGCTCTTAAGAGCTTATTTTCATAAGCTCAAAAAGCCCCTTCAGTCACTGTTGACCTCCCCTGGTGCATAACCCCCTATTTAAGCCCCATTTTTCTAGCTTATTTAATACTAAGCATTAGGTTTTTATTGTTTTCTAATGTAGCTTATAGGTCCAATTATTAGGTTTAGCAGCTTATTTCAATTAGATTGCTTATTAGAGTAGCTTAATAGTAGCCTAAAAGTAGGTCTTTTCTGTTTTTGTTAAAACTGTTAGATATAGCTTAAATTGTTTATCAGCTTATTTTAGGGCTTAATCTAGGTTCCCTTAGCTTATTTAGGACTCCCTTAGGATTAAGTAGCTTATTCCATTAGTTATAGCTTATCTTGAAGCCTTAAGCCCCAAAAAAGCTCTGAAAAATAAGCCATAAGCTTTTGAGCTACTGTCAGCCCAAAAGCTCACACTTCTGGCTTATTCTTTGAGATTCAGCTTATGTGCTTATTATGAAAATTGTTCCCCATAAGCCCCTCTTTAACTTTGCTTTTATAAGTTTTGGCCAATAAGCACTTTGGACCCACCTTGCAATCGGGGTCCAACTCAGGGACCATTTGTGTAATTTTGACTTTTCTTGTTAACTTTGTTAGTCCTTAGGTTAGTCACCCTGTTACTTCGTTAGTCCTTGTTGCTTTACACTGTTAGTCCTCTAGTTTAACAGCCATTAGACTTTTAGTTAATTAAATAATTAATTTAGGTTTAAATCTAATTAGTTTAATTACTTTTATTTAAATCAGTAAAATTTGGGCATTTTTATATTTTTAGAATTGTTAACTTTTTCTTTATTTTATTTTATTTTTTCAGAATTTTTATAACTTTTATTTTTTGTCTTTTTCTATTTACTTAGTTTTAATTAGTATTTAATCTTTAAAAATTCATAAAAAAATCCAAAAATTAATAAAAAAATATTTTTCTTTTTTATAAAATTTTCTTTTGTCATTTAGTGTCTAGGAAAAATATAAAATTTAGTGTAGGCTTAATTTCGTAAATTCGTTTTAGAAAGCGTTTTTACCGGGTAAGTTTTACCGTTTCTTTTCGTTTTACATTCAAACGACCTCCGTTTTTATTCTAGTTTTCTTTATTTTTTAAATTAAGTTAATTAGGATTTAATTTTGATTTTTAATTTAATTTAGCATTTATTTTCTTAATTTTTAGTATTTAGGGTTTCCGATACCTGATTCTGTTCCCCGTATTTTAGTATAAATTTAATTTTAGGATTTCCTTACAACTAATTTTGTATCCCGTAGTTTTTAAGATCCCCATTTCCTATACTTGTTTCCCGTAGATTAAATTAGGTTTTATTTAATTAACTTTAGTTTTAATTATATCAGTGTTTCCATCATTCAATTTCTCATCAAACCAGGATAAATTTCAATTGCAGCCTCGTTGGGACATACGACGAACACTGGGAATATTCTTCCGGAAATCTTCTTTAATCTGATATGATTCTTATATATTTTTAATATATTACTATAAACTGAATGAGATTTGCATTTGAGTTATTTTATATATATACCGTCAACGAATCAATTTTTGGCGCCGTTGCCGGGGAGGCATTTGCTACGATTTCTATCCGACTTTGATCTGAACTTGTCTTATTGTTAATATACCATATTAAAAAACACAAAAATATTTTTCTTTTCTTTTTATTAGTACATATCATATAAAAAAAAAAAAAAAAAAAAAAAAAAAAAAAAAAAAAATTCACTAATTGGTAAAATACCAAAATATAATATTCTCAACTGAGGTATTATCATAATAAGTTCCGGTGAACTATTGAGTTCCCAACTCGAACAAAAGATTTAAAACTTGCCTTCTGTGTCACTTACGATATACGGCTCACCTCATTCTGATTAACAAACTATAAAGTGGGTTTAAGGAGGGTTGTTCCTAGGAACTACGACCCGAAAGGAGAAATAAGCTTCGCGCTATTCCTACTCCTCCGCTCACCTGTGCGTTTTTCATTCTGAGAGCTACCGTGAAGTAAGATTGATTATCAGGTTTAAGTTGTCTATCTGATTTTGTCCAATTGTGAAATATGTTGTTAATAAATTCGAAAAAACCAAAAATAATCTTCTTTTTCTTCGTATCAGTTAATTCTTTCCTTATCCCTCTATCTATTTAATTCTTATGACATCATTCGATTGTCGCCTTAAAGCGATTAAAGCATGTTCGGCTTGTGGAAATTTGCACACTTCAGCCTTTTGTTGTTCAAAAGAGAAACTCAAAAACAAGATTCTTGTTCCAATGCCCGAATCGTCTCAACAACACATTAAGATTGAAAGAATTTGTTTCGATTGTGGAGACCTGTTGCATGGTCTTAATTGTCTAGAATGTGACCTGACACGAAAGATATTGGAGAAAGCTTTTCAAAAGTTTCAAAATACTTCCAAGTCATCCAATGACAATTCCAACGTTGTTAATGCTCCTCGAGAGCCATTCGTTGTCAAACAAGACCCCAGTGTCAATTCCTCACAAAAATCTCCACTAATCGACCAAAAGTGTTGTTACGAGTGTGGTGATTCGTTAGATGGCATCTTTTGTCAACAATGCACTTGTAAGTCTTGTGGGAAAGGTGCTCATGTTGGTTATAATTGTCCACCGAAAACTCTGATTATCTCTAATCCGGAGCCAACCAAACAAACCATTAATGAGATCCCACAAGCTCGGAAAAGTGTGCAAATACCAAAATTTTTTGGTCAATGCCAAAAATGTGGTTTAAATGAATATGACGGAGTTTGTTTTTATTGTAAGATTCGGAGTGAAACACCAAATGTTTTAACTCCATACTCATCTAATAACACTCCCGATTATTCAAACCATTCTCCACAACCCCCGACTCATTCTTATGAGAATTTTGAAAACAATGCTTATTATGGTTACGATTGTTCACCCCAAGTTCCG
Source organism: Tanacetum coccineum (assembly GCA_026074375.1). Lineage (NCBI taxonomy): Eukaryota > Viridiplantae > Streptophyta > Magnoliopsida > Asterales > Asteraceae > Tanacetum > Tanacetum coccineum. Next base: position 52,706 of record BQNB010012424.1, read on the forward strand.
TTTATCCAATCGGAACCGTGTTACAATCAAGACTTTAATTTCTCACAAAATTCTCAAAGTTTTCAACAACAATATCTTTGTTGTGACTATTGTGGAGGTCCTCATGAGACTTTTCAGTGTCAACCGATGAATGAAGACTATTATCATGAGCAAAATCCTTGCTATGATTCTAATTCTTTCGGTTTTGACCAACTTCAAACCCCGCAATTTTCCGTCAATCATCAACCTCCTCAACCAATGAGCATGGAAGCTTTGCAAGCCCAAGAGGACCTAATGAAATCGATTGAAAGCTTTCTCAAAAAGTTTAATCGTATCTCTTTTGGGAAAACGCCTAAGGTTCTATTGCATGCTTGGGACAACTTTATTGAAGTTAAGCACGCTCAACCCGAGGAAGTGCAAGAATTGCTTAGCAAACTTGTTCAAGATGTGAAAATCATAAGTGACGAGCTATCTGAGTACATCAATACTCCGGCTTGGAATCGCCCTCTCGTCTACTGTGATGATGATGATGACGAGGACTATACCATTGCAATCACACCCGTTTTATCAACCGAGGAGCCCGTAAACTCTCTAATTATGGAGAATGAGCATCTTGACACAATTTCGGCAACGGAATCGGACGAATTCATAAAGTCTAGTGTTGAAATCCTTGTCCCAATCCCAAGTGAGTCCAAAGGTGTTCCCAAAGTGTGTGATGTGCCTTTTCATGACAATTCTCCGCCTCTTGACATTTCAAAAGATCAATCTGAGGATTTCTCTGATTCTAACGTTGATTCTACTTCGACTGATGAAGATTCCTTCTCTAGTAACGATGTCGAGTATGTTGAGGCATCACCTCCCAATTCTGAGCCAGTTAGCTCGAAGGTGATGGAGATTGTTATTCCAGAAGTTGGAAGGATTGAGGATGACATTCTTTTAATCAAAGACGATACCCTTCGTGAAAAATTGTTGAATGTCAATCGTCTTGTTGCTAAAATCAAAGCATTAAAAGATAATCCCGTTCCATCTTCCGTTGTTGTGACCAAGTCTACCTCCACATTTCCTAACCTTTTCTTGGAGGAGACTAACACCTTTGATAATTCTTTGCCCGAATCGGAAACTTTCTGCTTTAATTTGGAAGAGCCTAGTAGTGGCAGTCCCACTACTCCTTCAGATTTATCTCTTCCAGATTATGAAGCTTTCTCAAACGATCACATTGAAGAGACTAGTAGTGGCAGTACCACTACTTATTCTGATTCTTCTTTTTCTAAATATGATTCGTTCATCTTTGATCTTTCGATCAATTCATATCATCCTTCCAATAGGAGTGATTTTCATGAGGAGTTCGCCGATGAACTCGCTCAAATCATATCTCAACCAGAGTATGATTGTTTCTTTAAGGATGAGCCCGAGCTGGGCAATTTCACAATGGATGTGGTGGGAAATATTTTCCAAACAAGAGAACCAAGAGTTCATGTGCTTAATGTTTTGCCCACCCTTGAGTTAGATTTCATACCTTCTAGTGAATCCATTTTCGCTTATGTTGTATGGATCTTTCTCCCATTTCTTTTCATTCCTGTTATTCCACCTTATCTTCTCTCCTGTGGGGATGAAGATACCATATTTGATCCCGGCATTTCAAAAGTATCATTCTTCTAAGCCGGATGTATCTCAAAAAGAGTGGACTTTCATGAAATTCAATACTTATCGTAGTCACTTGAATGAAAGTCCGATGATGATTTTAATTTCCACTTGTTTCCTCAAGGATCCATAAATCCTTGTGATGGGTCAAGCATCGCGACCCTAAACAAGCGCTTCGTGGGAGGCACCCCATGCTTATCATAGCTTATCGTAGTAGTAGTAGTATGTAGTGTTAAATAAGTGTTTTGTGTTGTTGTGTAAAATAGCTTATCTTTTCCATTACCCGTGTTTCCATGTTGTTGTTATTGTCCAGGATTGCCCGGATTGTGAAGACTCTCAGTTTTGTCATTCATCAAGAGTTTCACATCCTCAGCTTCATTTGGGAATCCGATATCCTAATCTTATCGACTAACGTTTTATCTTTTGGCATACCTCATAAATGGCCTTAGGATTAATGTAATACCCTTCAAAACATCGAGGACGATGTTTAGTTCTAGTTTGGGGGGGTATCTTCGATTTGATTGTTGCCTGCAGCATTGTTACCACGTAAACCCGTTTTTACCACCAAAATACCAAAAAAATGAAAAAATTGAAAAATTTTCAAAAATATAATAAGTGTTTTGTCACAGTTTTGCTTTTCTTTTGGGTAGAATAAGAATAATTTTTGACTTGATCGGGCGTGTTGAGCCCTAGCTAGTTCCTTTAGGCCAAGCTTTCACGAATTCTATTGCTTTGAATTTTAATAATGTGAAGAACGAGAAATGATAGAGTTAAATACAAGTTTATGTGCTAAGCAAGATTCTTCTAAAAACTTATACAAGTAACTTATGGTTTTCTCTCCCGTGAATTTCTAATCCGCCTAATCATACGTGCTCAATTTAATTCAACTAAGTCAATCGATGTTTTCAGAAAAAGCTTCAAATTTGTAACTTGAGTTTTAAAAGCGAGATTTTGTAGTGATTTAAAAGATAAATGCCAAAGAAGCATGAATGAAATGTGAATGCAAAAATGCATGAATATGGAAATTTTGCCAATGAAGCATGCAGTTGATATTATGGAGCAAGTAAAAGATGTGTTGTGATATCCTACTCCGTTAACCACGAGGTAGGGGTTCAAACTAAGCAACGCATTCCTAAGCTTTAAAGAACTTATGATTATGATGTTGAATATGTTGCAAAAAGTTCTAAAGTTTAAATCTCGAAATCAAGTTACGAAGTCTTAATAAGTTGTTGCTTTGAGTCATGATTCATTTTGAATTATGACTATGAAAATAAGTTGGTCTATGGTTAAATTAAAATGAGTACACACATTCAATCGTATATCCATGTTGGGAGTTGAAAATTCACAAGTCATAAGTATGAGGGCTTAACATATAAACTTATATCGACAATGATCTTGTTTAATTGCTTAGCTTGGAACTTGCGAAAAATCGAGGACGATGAAATTATCCGTCAGGACATCCGTAGATCACTCTACGGACGCTTCTCATTCTATGATCCCAGTGTTAACAAATAAAGAAAGCCAAACTTGTTAAAAAAAAAAAATGAGAAAATCCAAAAATATTAGTTGTAGTTAGTGTAAATTCAGAAAATGGTGAAAACGGGGCTTACGTGTTTACTTCATAACATTGTGTGAGGACACACAATACCTTAGTTTGGGGGATTTGATAAGTGCTTAATTACACATATCTTTTACCTCTAAAAACGAGCTTAAATGACCAAAAACAGACAAAAACTGCCAAATATATGTTTGTTTTGCATTTGTATTGTGCAGGAAGTGGATATCAACAAAAAGACAGAAAACCAAGCCAAAATGACAAAACTGAGCATGGAATGGAAAAGACTGTGCAAAATCAAGGCCAAAGTCCAAAAATGAAATGGTTTAAAGACGGGGCTTTACGTGTTTTACTTCATAACATTGTGTGAGGACACACAATACCTTAGTTTGGGGGATTTGATAAGTGCTTAATTACACATATCTTTTACCTCTAAAAACGAGCTTAAATGACCAAAAACAGACAAAAACTGCCAAATATATGTTTGTTTTGCATTTGTATTGTGCAGGAAGTGGATATCATCAAAAAGACAGAAAACCAAGCCAAAATGACAAAACTGAGCATGGAATGGAAAAGACTGTGCAAAATCAAGGCCAAAGTCCAAAAAATGACAAAGTCAGAGTCAATACTGAAGAATCAGCAGTCAAACCGGAGCCGGAACTGAAGAATACTATTGAATGCAATCTTTACCCATCTGATGGGCCGGGAAAGCCCAATAGTATATCTATGAAGACTGTGAAGACCAAATGGGCCCTCAATCAATTACAACAGCCCATTTGTGTGCAATTGACAAAGACTGTGAAGACTTTGAAGGCCCAATCCTAGCCCAGTTACAGCCAATCTCAGCCATTGTACACACAAAACCCACTCCTACACCTTATTGGGCTTGAAAAAGCCCAATAACCAAACCTGTACCTTATTGGGCCCAAACCAAACCCAATTGGGCCCAATAGCCCAAACCAAACCCAGTTGGGCCCAATACAAGCCCAATGGGCCCAACACAAAATACAAGCCCAATAACCTTTTTTATAAAACACAAGGACCAAAAATGTAAATTTTAAAACTTTGTTTTATAGAAAAATGGTAAAATAAAACAAAAGGGCCAAAAATGCCAAGTTTGAAACTTGTTTTATAAAAGAAAAATGTTTTAAACTAAAAGAGGGACTGAAATTGCAATTACCCTAACTCTTTGTTTCCTTTTAGTTATAAACCACAAGGGCCATTTGTGTACAACTCCAAACTATGTTATAACTGAAATTGGGGCCAAAAACAAAATGAAAAGAGAGAGAAACGTGGAGGGCCAAACTTGCATCTTTCCCAATCCTTTCTTTTAAACCCTGCGAACCACTTGCCCTGTACACCCCCTTTCCCGCCAAACTAAAACCGCCCTCACCCACGGTTTACAGCTCACCCCATCCCTCTAGTACACCTCTACAGCTCACCCCTACCACTCCCCACTTACCCTGTCCCTTATAACCCCTCCACGCTGGCAATCTCATAACCCGAGCCCCTTTCAATGGTTGAGATGAGAACAAGAATTATGGAAGGCTAGGATTAATGCCTGGGCTTTGCACACTCACAGCTAGCACTTCCCAACACAAAGAGAAGGAAGAGAGCTTGTATAAATGGAAGAAACACAAGCCGAAGTCAACACACCACTTTTTAATGTTTTTTTAGTGTAATTCAAATTCAGTATTTCTTTCAAGTGTTTTAATGTAATTCAACCAAGTTACATGTTATTTCATCAGTGGTTAATTTTCTGTTTTTAAACTTTTATCTTGTAATTTCCAATTTTTAAGCAATTTTCTTTCACTTTTAGCAAATAAGCTCACAAGCTCTTGTACTCTTATCTTTAATCTTGTACTTCATAATTTTAGCTTTATCAATTAAGTTTACAAGTCTTTGTATCTTTAGTTTCCAATTCCAAGTCGATTTTGATCATTAAGCTCTTAATAAGCTCAATTGAGCTTATTACTGTTCACAAGCTTAAAATTAGTTAAATTACTGTTTTTAGTCATTAATCTACTCACTTTTGTCATCTTGCATTCAAATGTTGATAACTTGAGGTTATTGAGCTTAATTTGGGAGCTTACAAGCAAATAAGCTCATATTCAGCTTATTGTGATTCTATTGGTTTAGAGGCTTGGGAGCCACTTAGGTTTAAGTTTTTTTTAAGCCACTCATTCAACTAGAGTGGCTAAGGGCTGAGACAACTCTACCTCAGGTTTCAACTTACTACATTTCATTTAAGCCAATTCATAGCTTATTTTCAACTTGCTTATTTCTGATTAAGTCTTCATTTAAATCATGTTCATAAGGTTTACTTAGCTTAAATTTGAATTGTTTTTAGTTTATTTTAGTTTTAAAACTAGTAAAGTATCACTGTCACTTTTTCTGTCATAAGTAGCAGTAATATGTTTATAGAGTAACTTGCTTATTTCTCTTAATAAGCTAGTAGTTTTACTGCTTAAATAGCTTTAATAGGTTAATTTTAGTATAAGTAAGATAAAAAGTTTTACAAGTTTTAGTGTTTAAAAGGTTTTAGGTGAAAATGAAGTTGGCAGTTTTAGATTAAGGTGTGTTTGGTTTAAGCATGGTTTGACTCTTAAAGTCAAAAGCAAACTATCTAAATTCTCAAAACAGCTGAGTTTAGTCTTTTAATAAAGATTTACAAAGGTTTTGAAAGCTACATTGATTAAGTGTAAGTTTTAGATCTTATAAACCTTCATTTTCCACCAGGGCAAGTTTGACAGTCTAAGTAAGTTTGGATTTTAGAATTTTATAAGCAATTAAGGCTTATATTTAGTTAAGGCAATTAGAATAGCATTTAAGTACTTTGTTTAGAGTTCTCAAGTTGAAGTATCACTTGCATTTGACTGTCCTTGCCAACTGCACCAGCTGCAAAGTGCATCAGCATAGCATATCAGCTTAGTACTTTCATTTACACTTTGAAATTTCTCATTTCATTTTAGAGTTTTTACAAATCCTTTTAGCTAGGTTGATTATAGATAGCTAAGTTAGCTTATTTTCAAAATATCAGCACTTAAAGTTCAAAATTAAGCTTGTTAAGCTTAGTTGAAAAAGCTCTCAAACTGTTTCATAAAACATTGCATTTTCCAGCTTCATTTTCTTTCTAGTTTTGTTAAGCATAGGATAATTTTAGTTCAAATCTCTTTAATACACATCTTAATTTAGAATAAGCTTCTTTTAGTTTTAATTTTCATCAAGTATTAAGCTCTTAATAAGCAAAAATCCAAAAATATGGTTAACTAGTTACTTTCTGTAAACAGCAACTTACAGCTTATTTTTCAGCTTATTCTTTGGGTAAAAGTTCCATCATATCATATATTCTCCGTCAGTCATTCTTCATCAAACCAGGATAACTTTCAATTGCAGCCTCGTTGGGACATACGACCCGGGAATATCTCTTCCGGAATCTTTTTATCATTGATTCTTATATATTTAATCTCTTTGTGTAGATTTTGACCTTTTTGCCTTGGTCAAGGGCATTTGGTTGAGATTTGCACTTGTGTTGTTATATATATACGTACTATTTTGCGAATCACTAACCCTAGCTCGTGTACACTTCTTAAATCTCTTGTATGCTAACCCAAGAGCACCTTGTGTCCTTAGGAAGAATGTGGGGCGTGTATGGGTTCGGTTATAAGGTAGCCGAATGTAAGAGGGATTAATGAGAATAGCTTTTGCTTTGAGGGAAAGTTTTGAGGGTTTTAGAAGTGTTCAAGTGTATGTGTGAGTGAGTATTTATAGGAAATGAGCTAGTTACAATTCCTAGTCACATGAACAAACCCAACCTGTGGCCTAACAAGTGGTTTTGTGGTTATGTTAAATACACCTTGTTTTGTTTAAACCATCTCAAGTACATGTCTTAATTAGAGTATATTTGTACAAGATTTGGTTAGATACTAGAAATCTTAAGGATTTGTTACTAATCATGCATTGTTGTGTAACTAAAGGGGCCATGGGAGGGTTATTGGTCTATTTATCCAATGTGTAATGGGTTAGTGGAGACATTAAGGACACATATTAATTAACTAGGAGATGTACAAGTACTTGTGAGGATCATTAGGAGATTTTCTAGGTGTGTTTGTGTGTGTAACCGGCCCTTAGTGGGTCACATATACAAAATTGATTTAATTTTTGTGTTTAAGGTTTCAAAGTGGGTATTGGTTTGAGTCTAGGTAAGTCTAGGTATTTATTTCCGGGTTATTGTCCAAATGTATTTTTATTGCGAAACGTAAATCCTTTTACGTGACCAATAAAAATAAAACACGCAAAGTTAATAATTATCTTCTTAATAATTATTTATTACTGGTGGATGTGGACCTTAATTTATTTGATGGCCGTTTACATTAAATGGTTATTTCTAGTCTACACGATTTAGCTCTAACGCAAAATTAAAAGTAAACGCGTATCGGATCAAAATATAATTGTGACAAATTTAATAGGAGTAGTAAAAAAGACTTGAATTTGAGAAATGTTACAGTCTCCAAATCCCCCGTTTTTTAAAGAGCTTTGTCCTCAAAGCTTAAGACTTGTAGTGGTGAAGAAAGTTCCGGCGTTTGTGAGAGTTGTGGTATTTTTGTTTGAAACAAATTTTCACATTCCCAGGTAAAACTCAGGGCCGCCTAGAGTTCCAAGAACCTCTAACCATTGGTATCCGGCTTCGCTTCAATCGTTTGATCTCCAGTTCAATGAGTTCAACGAGGCTTTCCACAAATGGAGTGATCGTCAACATGAATTCCTTCTATGGCATGGACTATAGGGTTCGTAAGCCGTATCATTTCTTCAGATTAGACACATGGAAAGTATGGTGAACATCTGATCAACTCTAGTGAAGTTCCAGCCTCGTAGGAAACTTTCCCACTTTGGCAAACACCCTGATAAGGTTCCAAATATCTTGGGTTCAGATTGTCACCGCTTACCGAACAGTACGACCCCTTTCCAAGGTGAGGGACCTTGAGCATAAACTGTCCCCAACTCGAAATCCATCGGCTTTCGCATAACCGATCGCATAGATTCTGTTGTCGATCTGCGCAAGCTTGCATCCTTAGCTTGTTCAGGACGTTCTTTTCCGTTGTTTCTTGGATTAATTCGGACCAAGTCTGTTGGCTTTCCCCCATAACTCGGCCCAGCACACGGTGATCGATATTTATCGGAAAATTTCTAGTGCCTCATAAAGGCGCGGCCTTTATGCTAGCGTAGAGAACTGTTGTTGTATGAAAACTCGTGCCAATGGCAATTGTTTAACAAAGCTTTTCCAAAATCGATCCCTCACTGCACGTTAGAATGTCCGCATTGAGTGTGATGGTTCTCTCGCTTCCGGCAGTCGTTTCTGGTTGTTACGCTAGTGCTCATACTTATTTCTGTACCCAAAGCTTTCTGAAATGATCTTCCCCCATAGAAATTTAAAGTAAATCTTCCTTCCGTAACAGATAATCGAGGCAGGTATTCCCGTGTCTGGAACTCTTTTTATGGGCTATAAGGTGGGTGTTGGTGTGTGTTGGTTGTTGGTGGTGTGGTCTTGGGATAGGGTGTGTGACAGTTGTCGATCTTTTAGTGGTTCAGCTTGTGGTTGTAGGGTGATGGGGTTTGCAGGGGTATGCACTCTGGAGTTGGTGCAGTTTTTGTTTTGTGGTGTGACTTGGTTGGTTTTGTTGCGGTGAGACAAAGTGTCGTGCGTGTATTATGTGCTGATGGGGTAGGTAGAGGGATTGGGTTACAGTGCGGTGTTTTTGGGGTTAGAGAGGGAGGTTGGAGGAGGGTTTGTGATTGTTTGGGTTGGTTAGTCAGTCGGGGTTCGGTTTTTCTGCTCTTTTGTTTTGAGTATTTGATTTGGGATACGTGTTATTTTGAGTTTAGTTTTATAGTTGTTTTTTGCCGTGCCTTTTGATTTTATTATATGTTGGGGCTTATTTTATATTTTATTGGAGATCTTTAGTTGTATAGCTAGTTAGTTTTTATTTAGCTGCTTGGTTTTTCGTAACGTACGTTATACGACGCTTTTGGTGTAGTGGGTGTAGCGGTTGTTAGGTTTAAAATTGGGGTTGTTGGGTGGAGTGGGCTTGTTTTCGTGTTTGCCTTCCTTATCTTTTTTTAATGTTCTATAGAGTCTTTTAGGGGTGGCTATTTGTTTTTCTTTTATGTACAACTCTTACCAATTTGTCTAATGGATCATTTTCCATTATTGGCAAGAAATGAGCAAATTTGGTAAGTCGTCCATTCACACAGATGGTTTTGTCAAAACCTTTACGACGATTAGGAAGCTTATGATAAAAATCCATCATGATATTATCCACTTCCATATCGGTATCTTAGGTTGTACTAGCACAATCCCGATGGCCTCTTGATGTGGCCTTACCCTTGCAAATGTAGGCACTTGCTAACATAGGTGGCGATGTTGCCTTCATGTTTTGACCACCCAGTCTAGTTTCTTAACATCTTGGTACATCTTTTCGGAACCGGGATGGATAGAATATTTCGACTTGTGGGATTTATGCTCATTACGGATCTTCTAAAGGGGGGGGGTTTTCTCGTTTTTATACAAAAAAAGGGGGCCCCCAAAGGTAAACCAAACTCCTGCGTTTGTAAAACTTGTGTTCATCGGACATGGTTCCAATCTATCCTTTGGTATATACCTTCGGATTATACAGCCTACGTCTTCATTCACGAGGTTCTTTGTTTTCTGGGGCTTCGATTTAAGATTCTAATATATTTTTGGGAGATCTAAGCCAATTGTCATAAACTAAGAGAACCAGCAATGGTCATCCGTTCCTTCGGCTTCAATGCATCGGCCATGTTTGCTTTCCGAGAATGATAACGAATATCACTATCGTAGTATCTCTGTAATTCTACCCAATGGCGTTGCATCATGTTAAGATCTTTTGATGAGAATAATTTTTGGCTTTTATGGTCGGTGAATATGGTGCATATGGTTTCCATATATATACTAGTCTCCATATCTTTGAGCAAACACTAGCAGTATCCAAGTTCCTAAATCATAGGTGGTGTGTAGTTCTTTTTCTGTGATGAACTTTTAGTTGTCGAGAAGAATAGCAATCACTTCTCTCTCTGAATCATACAGCGCCTTAAACCCTTGTGGGAGGCATTACATAGTAGACCACAAAGTCTTCGCTCTCTTTAGGTAAAGCAGAACTTGGTGCGACTGCACAACTTCTGCTTATTAACTGAAAGCGTTCTTTCTTTTCACCCCAGTGACTTGATTCCTTTATGAGATAAGTTTCGGTCATTGACTATAGCAATCCTTGAAAATCCTTCGGATCGAAACTTCGATAGTACCAGCAAGACCTAAAATTGGAGGATCTCCGTTGGTGTCTTGGGGAGACACGCCCAATCTTTGATAGACTGTATATTAGTTGGATCCCTGTAAATTGCCTTTATTATATCAATGACTGTCGAGAAATTGTACCTTGGAATCCAAAATCCAATTTTGAAAAACTTTGCATACAAACTTCTCTTTCATAAGCAATTCTAAATTGCCTTAGATGTTCTTCATGCTTTTCTCGTTCTTTTGAATAACATAAAGTATGTCATCGATGAAGACAATTACGAATTTATCCAAGTAAGGCTTGCACACTCGGTTCATGAGGTCCATGAATACCGCAGGTGCATTTGTCAGTCTGAATGGCATAACCTAGAACTCGTAATGGCCATACCAAGTCCGGAATGCCGTCTTTGGAATATCTTGCTCTCGCACTCTAAGCTGGTGATATCCCGATCTTAGATCTATCTTCGAATAAATTACTGGTATTTAAGTTGATTAAATAAATCGTCAATTCTCGGGAGTGGATAACGATTCTTCACTGTCAGTTTGTTTAACTCACGGTAGTCGATGCACATCCTGAATGACCCATCGTTCTTTTTGACAAACAAGATCGGGGATCCCCAAGGTGAGGAACTAGGCCTTATGAATCCTTTGTCAGAAAGTTCTTGTAATTGTTTCCGATAATTCTTATTTGGGATGGAAGCCAACGTTAGGTGCTAAAGCTATGGGGTTGGACTCTGGAATTAAGTCAATTTGGAATCCATGGTCGAGCCGGAGGAGACAGGCAAGTCCTGGGAAATTACTTCAGGAAAATCTTGGACGATTGAAACGTCTTTGATTGTTTTCTTCGATGTCCTCCTCTTCATAGGCGGATATCTGATGCCAAAAAGACTGGCATCTTGTGCTTGTACTTTTGAGCTTTAGGAAAATGATATAAACTGTCAACGAGTTATTCCAGTTGCTACTTTCGTTGCACAAAAGTCAAGTTTCATTCCGTAGTGAATTTGATCAAGTCTTTATATCGACACGAATACGGCGTTGACATTTCTTATCCAGTCCTTCGATAATGACGTCGAAACTACAGTTATACGGGATTAGATCTTTGGTTGACGGGATGGTTAGAAATTTAAAGTGCAACCTGGTATAATAGTGTCTATCCGATAATTTCCTATCGCTAATTGACATTAACAATTTTCTAATAAATTGGGCGTGTGATGTAATCAAGAACTAATGCAGTGGATATAAAAGTTCTATCGGCACAGTGTGAATAAAGATGCGCATAGTGTTATTTAAGAGGAATGTACCCGTGACGACATTGGCATCCGGTTTCCCGATGCGTTTCTCTATTTTCTGCATTCCCAACTGCTAATCCAGCCTTGTGCATTCCCATATTTCCTCCATTCTTTATTCTTCAACTTAGGTCAATCTCTCTTGAAATGCCCTAGTGCTCCATACTCAAAACAACCATTCCCCTTGGGAGCGTGTACCAAGCCTTTGAGTAATTATCACAAATGTTTAAATCAATAATTCTCACTATACAATTATCAATATTCAAATTTATCCTTTCCAATATTATCCTCATTCAATTATCCAATTTCCCTTATAAAACTTAAAAAACATACACAATAATAAATCTCCAAAATAAATCATTTAATAATAATATATCAATTAATATTCTTTCTCAACTTAAAATAATACTCATTCCAATCTACTTATTTTAAACATAAAACTACAATTCCACACATAAATCTCAATTAAATTTAATTCCAATCCTAACACCCATAAACATTATTCTTCTTAAAATAAAATCCTTAAAAAATCACCACCCCTATTACAACCCTTCGCTCCTCCACACCCTCCCTCTCCGCGCACATATCTTTAATCGCTCTCTGCGACACTACATTTATCTTTAAATAAGTGTTCCGACCAAAAAAATAAAATAAAATAACATCTTTATACACCTTATTCACATATTTGAGAAATCAAGTCATATCAAATACAATGTACCTAAGGAACTACTCTGACCATCAATTCACCCCATACTCAAGATAGATGATTCAACCTATAAACCTTGATACTCCATGGACAAACCATGATATTAGAACTATAACTCCATTTACACTCCGAGTTAAACCGACAGCTTTGGTCCCTTTCGAAGTCCAAAGTTTGACATTCATGAATTCAGCGTAAAAAAACCAGGCGGGCAATTTGGTTCTTAGGTTATCGTGAAATTGTGGTATCCATCTCATTTGGTGGGAGATTGCCCAAGAGCTCTGGTCAATCAATGCTTTGGATGGTTCTCGGTCATGTTGTTTGGGTTGGTTTTGGTAACAGGTGTTATTTGGTCCTCGATTGGTCGTAGGTGCCATGATTCGTTAGATCGCAAAAGACAAAAACATGATGTTTATAGACAGAATATATTATGTATAGACGAGATAATCATACACGAGAGGTATATAGTAAAAAATAACACATCCATTTCATTGATAACTTGAAAAATTTTACATTAAATAGTTGTCAGAGTCACTCATGATACTAATACAAGATCTAAGGCTATGTAGTGGGGGAACCCTGAATTATTAACCTGCCATGTATAATCGACTAGAAGATACAAATAACATAAATCACTTGATGTGACTTGTACAGCATCCCCAATGCATCCTTGTGAATGGAATCCTAGCCTCTGGTCTGGCTGTCTAGTCTCTTGGCGCTCTGTAGTGCTACTCGGCCTGCTGTCGCTCCATCTCTCGCTCATATCTCTAAGTCACTCAGAGAGTCTCTACCATCTGGTCCTGAGGCCTACGGCAGTTTCCCAAGTGCTGCTAACCTCAGCTGCTGCATCTTGAAAACGAGTCTGTGTACCTGGATGCTGTGTGTGAATGAGCGTACTCTGCAGCTATGTAGTTGTGCTGATGAGCCTGGAGATGGGTCTGTGTGCATACACATATCACGTCTGGGTCTGAGTCCTGATGAGTGTCTGACTCAATCTCTATGAGTTAGCCCAAAGCCTCTCGGGAAGCATATGCCTCCTTCCTCCACATCATTACTGTCTCATGAAGTGTATCAGATCCCCATAAGTAGATCGTCTCCGGCTGCGTGTCTATACGACACGCTGTGTTATACGGAGACCTACTATCCTGAGCATCCTTAGTAAGCATACAAGTCCTGTGTATCATTGTCATGGTGCTCGGCAAGCTTTGTGGACCCTAGTATTGACCTCTTCCAGGTCATAGGTGCTTATCTTGGAGCTGCCTCTGGCGGGATCTACCCAGTGATCCTAAATTCGTTACCAACATCTCTAATCCCTTGTCGCCTCTCTTCAGCATCTACCGTGCTGAAACTCATTAATCTATCCCATGACTCTGGTAGGTCTAGCAGTGGAACTCTCTCCAACCTCGTATCTGGAGCCTAGGGTGGACAAATACAACCTCTTGCGGGGGCTGCTCAGACTCGGGAATATCATCCCTATGGTCAATAGGTGGTGGTATGTATAGAGATGGTGGTAGTGGTAATGCGGCAGTAACTGCATCAATGAGAGCTGTTGGATGTTATCAGAGTTCGTCTGGATTTAGCTTGGACACCCAGATGATGTAGTAAAGGTGATGATTGTGCATTTGAGTGTCTTTGCCACCTAGCAAGGCGCTCCCCTGCAGAGGGTGGTGATAGTTGCGATAGGTGTGTGATGGTGTTGGTGTAGTTATGGCCAGAGTCTCCTCAACTTCAGGCCTTAGTGGAAGGGATATGAAAGCCTGAAGCCGGATGGTATATTCCTAGGCCATTAGTAATGTCAGTGGAGGGTGGTTGGTGGTATAACAGGCTTGTACCCTCAGGTGGGAAAACAGGCTCATCAACAGGTCGACAATAGCAGAGTCGGTCGGAGCTAAGTGTACTCATATTCCTCTTCCGGTCCTCATCATCCTCATCCTCATCATTGGCGGTCAGCCTAGATGAATCATCGTCCTCATACATCTCCCATCATCTCCCCCTTCCATAGGATAGGTCAAACAGACCATCTTCTGTCTCATCATCCTCGTATTGACCTTGGATCCTCTCGGGATCTGACTCAGTAACATATCCAGGTGGACTCAGCAGTAGGTGAATCAACAGGATGAATGGTCTGCTCTCAGTTGGAAAGTCTATGCTCATCCTCCATGGTATCTACTCAGGGTTTCTAGGCTTTTGGCACTAGTCAGGATCCTGTGTCTTGTTCGGAAATTAGGCTCACGCTCATCCTCGTACCCCTTGAGGAATTGGCTTGGGTGTCTGTGGTTCTTGGGCCTGGTATGTATTCCGATGATGGTGAGGCTTTGGCTATATCGGAGAGTCCGTGTATCCTAAGACGATGACCGTGGAATGCCTCCCTCAGCTCCTCTATCAACGGGCTCCCAGAAAGCTCTTGCCGGGGCTCAGAGTCGGTTGTAGACGGATGTGTAGGTAACTGCAGATGCGCGGAGACATGATTACTGCAAAAAGCAAAAAATGATAGGAAGGGTCGATAATGATAGGTTTGTAAGCTTTACATATAAAGTTTTTATAGTAAATTGATAATATCATTTTATATTCAGTTTATTATCAATCATGTAAGCACTCAGTACCCCTTAAGTCTAAAAGAACGCATGTATGTAAGCTATATAAGTGCTAGATGTTAAACAAGTAATGCATGTCTGTCCCTCGCAAATCCAATTTGTGAAACCAGTGTTTGGAAATGGTTGAAGTCCAGACAAAACTTTTGGACCTGGTTCTTTATAACCGTCGACTCTGATACCATCTGTACACCCTCAAAAATTCTGAGCACGCAGGCGGGATGTTTGAATATCGAGGGTGTTACATTTTGATGGATCAATTGCACAGATCTGAGAACGAACGACCACTAAACGTGTCGTTTGAAAAAGATACATTGGATTAACAAAATACTTGTTTGTTACATAAGCCCATGGCTTCAAAATGTTCAACAATATAAATAAAGATTCTGGTTTATAACAATTGTCCCCAAAATGTAATAAGACCCCAAATCTTAAGTGTTGACTCTTCAATTATTGACTTCCAATGTATCATCGCACCTCGTGCCTTATTGACCTGAAAAACATGCTTAAAACATCAACATAAAGTTGGTGAATTCATAGGTTTATGTAAAACAATGGTAGGACCGCAAGATTTCCAAGTGTATGATTTAGCAACACATGCAAACATCATAAAAAGTGATTACGTTTCCTAAGCTCATGACACCGAAGCTTGACATGTATGAATGCAAATAAATTTGCCAGTAATTGCCCCTGGATGATGTTCTAACCCGAAACATCCCAAATTCGACATGCTATAACGTTCGTTCCCGGTGATAGCTAGTCACCCGAACGGGGATTGTCAATCCCGAATAGATCTATCAATAACATTCGCGCTCACACAATGCAGTTCCCAACTACAACTATGCAACTAACAGTTCATGATAATGGGCTCAATGGGTTATCGCTACTTAGGCAAACACGTGATCGTAGTATAAAATGTACACTTGCGTCCAATTTGTAAAACAAAGCATGTTCTCACCCCAAAGATGTAAATCATTTAAATAACTTTAAAACATGGGGCTATGAACTCACCTGAGTGAATAGTCCTCTGGAAATTGATAATAGATATCCAAGTATGAATCACACCGTCATATACCTAAGTAAATACGGCCAATCTTAGTCTACAAGTTTAGGCTAAAGACTCAATGTATAAACTACAATAAATTTGCTAGTTTATATATACTGTTATCACTTTAGTCCCTAGGTTTATAAAATATAAACATTTACACTGTAAACCCTTTAGTTTTTGATAATTACATAATTAGTCCTTTAAGTTTACAAAAATGAAATTTAGGTCTTTATAGTTACTACTGGTAGATATAGTCATTCCTACTGGTAGTATATTTGTTACTCCTGGTAGAATAATGTTGTCATTAGTACTGGTAGTACCATAATGGTTACTACTGGTAGATATAGTCATTCCTACTGGTAGCATATTAGTTACTCCTGGTAGTACAATTGCATTCGTTGAAATTGCTATTTTACTCCAATTAAATCCCACCAAGTGGACAATTTATTTAATTATGTCTAATATAAACCATATAAGCCGCCTTAGCTTATATATAAGCTCTAACGGCTTATTTGCTTAATGGGGGCCTTATTGGGCCCAATTAAGGTCCATTATGTGTTCTAAAGGTCCGTTTTAGTTTTAAAAAGTACTAAGGCCTTGTCTAAGGCTTATTTAAGCTTCAATATATGGTTGCGCATATTATTATGTCATTGAGCTTATTTTTTTGGCTTAACGGGCCTCATTGGGCCCGTTAAGGTCCGTTTAGCGTTGTAAAGGTCCAAAATGATTTTAATACGTTCAAAAGGTTCCAATAATCTTGTTTTAGTCCGTTAAGCACATAGAAGGTCAGTTTGCTTATTCAGTTTATTCGATAAGCTAATAAGCCTACTGTTGGGCCTAAACGAGACCCGATAGTCCTCCTAGGCTTTTAGGTTATTTCCTTTTGAGTCCATTAATTACGTTAAGGTTCAATAAGCTCATTGAGTACTCATAAGGCCACCAATAAGCGGTCCAAGCTTATTGTGAGCTTATTGTTACTTGTGGGTCCCACGAAGATGGGTCGCGAAGTCTAGTAAGGGTCCGAATGGTTTATTAGTGTCGTATATATGTTTCCACACCACTACGTCACGTTTACAATAAAAGTTTACGCATAACTTTTCGTGAAATTCATTGGTACGTCTTAGTGTTCACGTATAGGTTCCCTCATACACAAGGTCGCATGTACCCATAATTTACGTCGGGTTCCACATGCAAATGTCCATTTGGGTCGTGTACGTACTACTAAGTCGTCCTAACTCGTTTACAATAAAAGTTCACGTGTAAGTTTCCTTATATTCGAACGTTTCCCAACCCTTACTCGTTACTAGGTCGCATTGCTTGGTCTTTTATGTTTAGACACTACACCCGTCGTTATACGCAAAAGCTATTGCGTATAATACGCTCGTTATTTACTATAGGCGAACTTATGCTAGCCTACCGAATATACATGCGACATATTAGCTAAGTATAACCCATAGCGAGTAGCAAAGAATTTATGAATGAGTTAGTTCGACTTACAAGGGTCCTAGCTTTGTGGTTGACGAGTCTTGGATGTATAGAATGCTCAACCCGTAACGCGTATACCCCTTGCGGATGCTTGTTGGCGGTTTGAGACCCGAACACAAAGAAATAAGTGTTGGAGGTGTGTGTGTGTTAACAAGAGTGTAAAAGGGTAAGTGTGCATGATTATTTATAGGGTAAGAGCTTAGTTAGCCTTCCTAGTCCATAATCCTAAACCGAATCGTGACCTAGGGGTGGTTTTGAAGGGTTTTAGTTAAGCTCACATGGTTTTTGCTAAACCACTTAGGTACAAGTATTAATTAAGTAGTTGAGGTACAAGATTGTGTTAGATTATAGAAATCTTATGACCTTGTGCTCTTTGCTTGTTAGTTCGCGGCACAAAAGGATCCCAAGCAAGGAAATGGGTTATTACCCAAGGTGTCAAGCACCATTAGGGGACCATTAGGACAAGAATTAATTTCCTAGCAATTGTACATGTACTTAAAGATCACAATTATAGATTTGCTAGTCTATAAATCCACAAGGGACGATTTATAGTAAGGTTACTTGCCCAATTTCGACACTAGGGTGATATAAACACAAGACTTGATTAAATTTTGTGTTTAGGCTCTCAAAGTGGGTATTGGTTTGAGTCTAGGTAAGTCTAGGTATTTCCGGGGTGCGTCCAAATGTATTTTATCGCGAAACGTAAACCTTTTACGTGCCCAATAAAAATAAAATACGCAAAGTACATAATTATTCTTAAGATAATTATTTCTTACTTGGTTGATGTAAACCCTTAATTTATTTGGTGACCGTTCACATTCGTTGTTTATTTCTAGTCTACGCGGTTTAGCTCAAAAGTAAATATTAAAAGTAAACGCGTATCGGACTAAAATAAATAGTGATCATTAATATAGTCGTACAATGACACGAAAATGAGAAATGTTACAGTCTCCACCCGTTAAAAGAGCTTTGTCCTCAAAGCTTAAGACCTTGTAGTAGATGACGAAGCCCGGTTTGTGAAGAGTTGTGGGTATTTTTGTTTGAACGAATCTTCACGTTCCCAGGTGAACTCAGGGCCCCGCCTAGAGTTCCAGCGAACCTTAACCAGTGGTATCCGGCTCCGCTTCAATCGTTTGATCTCCCGTTCCATGATTTCAACGGGCTCTTCCACAAACTGGAGCTTATCGTCAACATGAATTCCTTCTAACGGCATGACTAATGGTTCATCGGCATAACATTTCTTCAGATTTGATACATGGAAAGTGTGGTGAACTCTGCTCAACTCTTGAGGAAGTTCCAGCCTGTAGGCAACCTTTCCAACAGAAGGTATGATTTATACCGTTGGAAAGGTATTTGAGTCTATTTTATGTTTATGATACTCTTAAGGGTTGAATGGTAATTCATTTTTATCAGTTTATTAAGAAGTGACATATGTCATTCCTAGTCATGCGTTTGGGCAAAAGTTTTTAATTTTTTGTCAAATTTAGAGTCAAGAAAGGGGCGTTACACTATGATCTTGGAGCATTGATAATAAATCTATCACTTAATGACTTTTTTTCCAACTCACATGATAATAAATTGAGAGTTTTATGCATTTCAAAATTTGTCAACCGTTAATTCATAGTCTGGACCGAATCGGTATCCAGTGTCACAAGTTTGATCCATATAGGATCTCACAAGTCACCTACCGTAGAGCTTGTTAGATGTTGGCTCTGGAAGGATTTCCATCGCCACGGTGAATACTTGAGTATCACTTTTATGTTCTGGCAATATCACAAGGATAATGCGTAGGACTCTTAAGATATTTCTTGTTTTCATAGTGTATGAATAACAAGTATATTTTGGATTAGTGTACTAATGAGATTTATGGATGATCTCTTTTATGGCTTTAGATTCGATAGTGCACTTTGGTTTTAGTAATCGGAGGCTGGAGCAGACTGCCACCTTTTTCTATACCAACTAACTCGGAGTGAGAAAGTTGATAGAAATGTGTTTAATCTCCTTGAGAAATGAAACAAGTGTCTTTTGAGAGACCTTTAGTGGCTAGGGAGGATTGTGCTTTACATCATTGGGTGCATGATGTCTATCTTCAATACCAGACAACAACTTAGTATTTCTGATAGCATATGTATTGACCCGGTTTCTGCCTAAGTGTATGGAGGGGTTTTTTCTTTACACCCTTTATCCTTACATTTCTTTTTCAATTAATATATATAGTGTTGAGTACATTAATTTAAAAGATTTTGATTTTACTAAGAAATTCTTGTAAATTTATACTCAAACACTTTATATTTGCCTACTTTACAAGTCTACACTACATATATTACATATTCACAAGATAGATAAGGAGATTGGACCTTTTATGAAAGAAGACTGAGTATGACCAAATCATACTGTCCTCTGCATCAGCCTGTAGTCTATCTCAAGTTCCCTTCCACCTACTAATCTTTCTAAATTCCTAAGGATCCGCCTCTTCAGCATCTGCTTATCAATTAAATCTACTACGATGCCTGATCGCCTCTTATCCAAGTCATACCATTTTCTTCTAGGCATGTCTTTGTTGTAGCTAAATCAAAAATTAAGTAGCCTGTGGTGAAGAGTGTCACGAACTTTCTTTAGCGTTCCATCCGAGAACTTGTAGAGTTCATCAGCTCGTATCAGTCTCTTCCGGAGGCATAAGTCTTCATAGACAACTCCTGGTGGTTTATATGATGGTGTGTATAGTTCTTTGGAAGCAATTCCCGGATAGTCCTTTTGAGGCTTGGTAATATTGAGCTTTTTTGGTAACTTTCTACACCCAATTGTACATCTTCGACTCTCTTCTTGATGATGAGACTTCTGGTGAACATACGCAGTGCCACCGCCAAGTCAACAATCACTTCACCATCAAGATGAAACAACTTGTGTTGAACTACAAGAAGGAGCATGTCCTTAATGTGATCTAAGTGTAGATTTACGAAGTCACCTTCTTTAAACTTGTATAGTTGTCTATCAGCTCTTCGCACCATAACTTCTTCCAAATAACCATAACCATGCAGTTTTGTAACCTTCACACTGACCACACTCATAATCTTTTGATGAGAGAAGACATCTTGTTTTGAGAATTTGTTGAGCTGAGATCTGTAGAATAACTTACGCTTAGGTTCCCAGTGCTTAATTCCACATTCATCATCTCTGTTGTAACC